>LOJH01002426.1:0-42649 GCA_001685095.1 Ellobius talpinus | reverse complement strand
CATCCATCCATCCATCCATCCATCCATCCATCCATCCATCCATCCATCCAGAGGCAAGGGGGCTGAAGTCTGACATACCAACTACTACCCATGGGAAGGAAGGGAGAGGCTTCTCAGCCTTTTCATGTATAGAGCGGGTGGCAAAGAAACAGATACAAATGAAGGGAGTTGAAAATGGTCTTTAAGATCTTCTGCCCCAAAACAGGGAGCAAAAGAATATATTTGCAAGTCTGGGTTCATATCAGCATCATTATACATCCACAGCTACAGAAATAGCCAACAAGTCAAAACATCTCAGCGCCCTTCATGTGAATGGGTAAACAAAAGGTGGTCCATATGTACAATGAAGTAACATCCACTCTTGAAAAGGAAGAAAATCCTAGCACATGCTAACAACATGGATAAACCTTAAAGATATAGCTAAGTGAATTATGTCAGTCACAAATAAACAATCCCAATGAGTCAATTCATGGAGAAAAAAATAAAATGTTGCCAAGAGCAAGGAGGGGGATTTAATTACAGAAAGTTACTGTTCAATACACAGTTTCATTTTTTAAAATTAGAAAGTTCTAGAAATCAATGGTGATGATGGAAGTCCAATAATCTGAATTTACTCAGTGCTACTCAACAGTTTTCTTAAAAGTACCCAACACACATCCACACACACGCATACATGCATCATACACATAGAAACAATAATAAAATAGCTAAGGTAGAAGAAATGATGTGTGCCTTTTAGCACAATAAAGGAGATGCCAAGAGTTTCACATCATCAGAGAACCTACAATGTCTACAACACAATCAAAGACTTAAAAAGAAGATTCGGAGAAATGGGTGAGGCTCAGGGGAAAACCACTGATGGGAAGCAGGCCATGAAACAATAAAATACAGATATACTCAGATTTTTAGGGTTTGTGCTGTTTTTTCTGGTTATAAACATAATCTGCAGCAGAAGCTTAAGACACACACAGAGGAAGCACTTCTTACTAATGACCCCCTGGTATGATGGTGCTCTTAGGACGTACAGCACAGAGACCCACGTGCATAAGGGACATCTGGAGAAAGGCTTCCCAGCCCCAGTTGCCAGTCACTGGGTTATATTGCCTCCAACCTAGAGCCCTGGCGCTCTGAATACACAGGATCATAGCAAGCCTTGTGTCCCTTGCAACACAAAGTGTGGGCCACAAATACATCCGGAGCATCAGCAGTACTAGGGAGCCTAGCACGCACAGTGTCTAGACATTCTGGATATGCCCGTGTATCCAGACCTGCATTTCATCAAGACTGTGGGGTGTATCTCATACACCTAAGAGTTTGAGAAGCACCATATTAACGCAGCCTCTCAACCTTTCCATCAGAAATGAAGAGCTGCAGAGAGCTGTTAGACCTTTCCGGACTTACCATTAAACTGTGAGGCTTCACAGGTTGTTCCTACTCAGCCACTGGAGCCTTCTTACTGTCACCCATCCTCCCCCCCCCNTTCCCCTGCCTAGAACACTCCCCCAGTGTGTATGATGATCCCCGTCATCACTCCTGTTCCAGGACAAATAACACCCCCTCAGATGTTCTCATTTTATTCTTGTTGCTGTGATAAACACTAGGACCGAAGGCAGATTGGAAAGAAAGGCTTCATTACGTCTTATACGTGGCAGTCCACTATGGAGGGAAGCCAGAGCAGGAACTCAAGTCAAGAACCTAAAGCAGAAGGCAGAATGGAATACTGATTACCTGCTTGCCCACCTTCCTAGAGCTGGCACTGCCCACGCTGTGCTGGATTCTCCTATATCAATTAGCAATCAAGAAAACACCCCACAGATATGCATACAAGCAAGTCCCATCAAGGCAACCCCCAAGTTCACTCTTTCAGATATTCTGGACTGTGTCAATTAGACGGCCAAGACTTTCCATCTCATCAGGGAAGACCTTGGCTAGCTTTTAAATGAAGAAATATATTTGGCAAAGTAGAGATGCTATACAACTGTACACCAATATTAATATAGATATATACATATATATAATTTCTGATAATGTCATCTGAAAGAATACCTGACAAATGACAGCAAACAAAATTTTCAAACAATAATTTGATTTCATTTGCTAGAGTTGAAAAGTCTATCATAAGGCAAGCTTAAAAGAGCAAACCGGTTTTCTTACAAGAATGCTTCTTTTGTTATTCAATTCAATATTCCTGGATCATTTTTTAGACCTCTAAAAGAAAAAAGAGAGGCAAATGAAATGCCATGCTAAGACTCGCTCTGAACCTCTTGTGTTCCCAAGGATGCTGGTTTGCCAGGCATAATATCTTTCTGTCTTGTAACATGAGGGCCGGCTTCTTGGGGTTTATGTCCTGCCCAATTCCCACAGCCGGTAAGCTGCAAGGAATATCACACAGAGGTCTACAGAAGTTATAAACTGATTGGCCCATTAGCTCAGGCTTCTTATTAACTCTTATACTTTATATTAGCCCATTATTCTAGTACATGTTAGCCACATGGCTCAGTACCTTTTTCAGAGGGGCAGGTCACATCCTGCTTCTTCAGTGACTGGACAGGACATAAACCCCAAGAAGCTGGCCCTCATGTTACACTGTCCTCATCTTGAACCAACTTTGTGAGCCACAACAGGGCCTCGTGAGCGTGCACAGTGATACAATTCTAAGTGTGTCAGTCCTGTTGCCTTCAGAAACAGAAATGAAACTGCACAGAAGCAGCATGCAATCATGGCGGAGGTCATTCAACCTGGAAATATCACCTGCTTTTGCGCACGCGTGGGGGGGTACAGCGAACGAGAGAAAGAAAATGAACTGAGTTAGGAAGTATTCAGAGGCCAGATCTTTTCAACTTACAGGCACACATGAAAATCTGTGTCTAGGAATTCTGCTCCTAGGATGTATCCTAACGATACACAAACATGTATATGGTCAGTGAGATACACCGCAGCCTTACCTGCAATTGGAATTAAAAACAAAAACTTATATTACTAGGCTACGAGTTAAACAAGCCTTTGTTGCTCACATAAAATTGAGCGAGCCATTGGCAGGGAGGCTTGTCTAGAACTCTTAGCTAAGAATTTGGAAAGTGTGCCACAGTATTGCGCCGCTAGCCTGCCGTCCTGGCTACCTGGAGACTGAGGTAACAACATCACAGCCTGAAGGGAAACCTGGCTCCAGAGTCAGTTCAAGGGCATGGTTCAGGGGTAGACTATAAGCTCTGCTTACAGTCCCCAGTACTAGGAAAGAGAATTGAAAATATATATATATATAAATATTCCTGCTGCTGTTTGCTGTTGTTTAATTGTAAACCAAGCTTTCTAAGTGTGGCCGCTACAGTCCACTGTGATCTTTAACTTCACAACAGGCTCTCACTGTCTGCTTCGCTTCTTCAATTCGTCACAGAGCTCGCCACCACCACGCAGTGACACAGACAGAGGTCACTGCTAATCTCCTGCCTAAACACAGTATCTTAGGAAAAGAGCGGCTGTCTGTTCTCTGCTATGTGCCCAGCTCCTCACACTGCACCCAAGCACACAGAGCAATGCCACAAATGTGACCCGGGAAACAGAGACCTGGCTATAGCGTCCTTGCATACATGAGGGGAACAGACACAGGATATGGGAGGATATCCTGCAAACACCACTAGTGACTGTGCCTGCATAGTGAAAACATACATGCTTTACTTCTTACACTGATCCACATTTTCTAAATTTTATATCATGGTATAAATAACTATATCCTCTTTTAATTGAGTGTTTGTGTATATATAAATACGTGTATATAAATGTAGATATAAAGTATATTTATATGTGTAAATACATATGTTGAATATACACTTATTTAAATAACTATAAGTACTTCCCCTTGTTTTGTAATATATGTAAAGACCTATATTTGGCTATCTAATAAGAATAGTCTTCATTCCACAACTGCTAACTTCTACAAAATGAAAAATAAACTAAGAAAACACTATTTTACTCTTCATATCAAGTGGTTAAAAAAAGCCCGATAGAGCCTTTCTTGCTTCTCACCACACACACCCTCGCCACTCAGACCCTGACTCACACAGGCTCAGAGCACGGTCCTCAACAAGATGCCCTGCCCCTCCCTCTCTATCCTGTCGGGCATTCTGTGGTTGCCTAGGAGGTGACCGTCACAGGCGACTTAGCCGATGTCCTACAATTCCACTCCCCTTGTGTTAGAAGCAGAGAACAATCCCGAAGGCAGCAGAATGGCACCCCTGTGTCCTCCCTACTCTGAATGCGTAAGTGCCATAAAGAGACACACCTGACCAGTAGTTGGAGGAGCTAGGAGGAGGCAGGCTTTCAGATACCCTTTGAAGAAAGCCAGAAGGCTGGGCTTAACATTATTATTACATTATAACTCCTATTCCTTATAAATCATTCATAAGATTTAAAATGTACCTTCTGGACAACGGTCAACGCTTCCATGTTATATTCTTTTAATATAAACATTCTATAATTAGTAAACTTAAAAACATCGGATGCTATTCAAAGTCATCAATTGCAAAGGTAATACTTGCCAACTAATAATGCAGAGTGAACTTTGCATAAGGAAATGGGATGTGCAGACAGAATCTCTGCACACAACCAATGTCAAAAGGGATCAGGAATATCCCAGTCCTTTACATGCGGAGTGGCGGGTGAGGGCTCCCTCCAAGTCTCCTGCCTCAGCAACATAGCTGCTCCCTCTGTACCTTCTTCCTCTGCCTCTTTACCATTTCCCTTCACTCAAGGTCTGAAAAGAATCAGACAAGAATCCCATTAAAGAGGGGTTTTCTTTGTTGATTTTGCTGAAGTCACCCATCCCACTCTGAAAGTTGTGTTAGGATTCCTTAAGTATTTCTTTTAAAACTAAGATTTAATTCTGCAAGTGACTTTATATTTTTTATGTATTTATTTATTTATTTATTTTGAGACAGGGTTTCTCTCTGTGTAACAATTCTAGCTATCCTAGATCTACCTCTATAAACCAGGCTGGCCTCGACTCACAGAGATCCTCCTGCCTCTGCCTCCCAAGTGCTGGGATTAAAGGCGCATGTACCACCACTGTCCAGTGTGATTTTTAATTTTTAAAGGCAGGAAAACTATCACCCAAAAGGAAAATTATCAGGCATGCCATTAGCATTTGTAGAGCATGCAAGCAAAGAATGACTTTCACACATTTAAGTGCCTAAAAAAAATCCAAAGAAGAATAATACTTCATGACACCTAATTATATGAACTCAAATTCTGTTACTCATAAATATACATTTGCTAGGAGGCTGCCATTCCCATTCATCTAATTATTGTTAATGGCTATTATGGGGCCATAAAATGAACAGCTAAAATGAAAATAATAAAGCCACAACATCAAATACACTCACTTTCTGGTTTTTTAAGAAAAGGTTTGCCAACTCCAGCTCAGATTACATGTGGACAATATGACAACTATATTCACCATAGAATTTTAAGCTTCCATGTCTCAAAGCTTCATATACATCATTTGAAAACAGGGTAATTACATGAATGAAATGAATGAATGAAATTTATGCCCCAGCAATGCTGAAGCATGCATGGGCAGCCCGTATATTGCAGTTCTGTTGAACTTGTCCATATAGGGTTTCATGGTCTAAGTTGATGAGGACAACTGACCANTACAGATGGTTGTGAGCAACCATGTGGTTGCTGGGAATTGAACTCAGGACCTTTCTGCATATCATCATTTCCTACCTGTTTTTGTAAAAGTGTGGATGAGAGAGCTAGAGAAATGCTCACAATGCTGATAGTTGACTGCTTTTTAGAAAAAAATGATGAAAAAAGTCTGGAGCTAAATAAATCTTTAAACCTTTAATTTTGTTTGTCTATATTTTTTATGTCAAACAGTTAGGTATTACTTTTCTGCTTACTAATAAATGATGGTGTTGCCTGTATTAAAATAATAATAATCCCATTGGTTTCTTTTTGGTTTTTTCTTTTGTTTTTATTATCGTTGTTTTTTTTCTTTTCGAGACAGGGTCTCTATTTGCAGTCTGGGCTGTTCTGAAAATCACTCTGTAGACCACCAGGCTGGCCTCTAACTCAGAGATCCCCCTGCCTCTGTCTCCCGAATGCTGGGAATAAAGACTTATGCCACCATGCCTGGCATCTCACAGTTTTTTTTTAAATGATTATTCTGTAAGAGGCACCTTCAAAGCAAGAATCCTCACCCTGGAGACATGAACTATTATACATCTATACCACAGGGATAGGCAGTAGTAATCTACCTTAGTAGTTATACATTATGGGCTCTGTAGTAGGTGTGGGTGCCTGCTGCCAAGCCTGAGAAGTTGAGTTTAAGCTCCAGGACACACATAGTGTAAGGAGAGAAATGAATTCTATAAATTATTCTCTGACCTCCAAGTGTGCCATGGCCTCTGACCCACACAGACAGACAGAGAAGCACATACACATACACATGCACAAATGCACATACATACACACACATGTACATTAATTTTTAAAACTAATGCCCTGTTAATATTCTAGTGATACACAGGTAATAATAAATATACATTTTGGTATGCTGCAGATTTCCTGAGTCCCCTATAAAGATAAAGCACTTTTAACCAGCCCTATTCTTTATGCTTGTGATCACTCCAAGGCATCATGAATAATCCTTTCTATGTTTACTAAGGAAATATTTGTCATAATTCTTGCTTATAAAGGTTTTTCCAACTCATATTATAAGAACATAAAAGCTATGTAGCCATATGCTCAATTATACAACTATATTTTTACTGTTTCTTCATTTTTAAAATTAAATCTTGCAAACTTTATTTTTAAAAACTGGCATATAATAAAACCATCACACATGAAAATTAAATTGGTAAACTTTCAGTCAGTACCAATCAACAAACTTCTATATAGTTAGAATGGGCATTCAAGATGGAAGCTGTGGAGGATCATATTACATTTTACACATACACTCAGGCACATGCATTTACATTTTTAACTTCATAATTCCTTAGATCTGAGTAGTATTCCAATATATGCATTTTTCATTATCTAATCATCTATTGATAGACAACTAATTTGATTCCAATTCTTTGCTATAGTGAATAATGCAGTAATAAATGATGGAGTGTAAATATCTCTATGGAATGCCATGGAGTTCTCTTGTGTTTCTTAATTTTAAACAGGTAGCAAAATACTTCAAAACTGAGACATTGCATTGACAGGGGCGGGCCACGCTTCCTCACTGAACCACATTTATAATTCAATTCCTGCCAATTCATGTTGGCTTTTAAACTGTGAGTCAAATAGTCCTTTTAACTATACTCAGACGCACAATAATTGACAGCTCATTACAACAAGTGGTCTCCAGAGTAAAGTATTGGGGGTAGTGGTGTGTTAATGCTTTAGTCTCTACACATGGGCCAACATTAAGACAAACAAAACCACTCTTTCCTTAAATACGCTAGATTCTTAAGTGCTCGCACTAAGTAAAAATCAATATCCTTATTTCTGTCTGAAATTTTGCATTCTGAAATCAAAAGTATACATAAAATTAATGCGTTTTCTTGTGAAATATACTGGCATTATATAAGGGCCAACATTAAAACAAAAACAACTCTTTCCTTGGGTACATTGGATTCTTAAATGTTTCCACTGAATGAAATCAATAACCCTATTTTTGTTTTAAATATTGCATTTTGAAATCAAAAACATGCAATAAGTTAATCTATGTTTTCTTGTGAAACATAGTGGCATTATAATTTTTATATGTTCACATCTTTAAAAAAATAAATTAGTGGATTTTTGTTTTGTTGTTTTATGAGACAGGTTCTCCTGTGGCCCAGGCAGGCCCAAGACTAGGTATATATCCAAGCACAACCTTGAACTCACAATGCTCCTGTCTCTACCTCCTAAATGCTGGGATCACCACACCTGGCTTCATCTGCTAGTAGGGCTCAACCCCAGGGTTTGGAACGGTAGGCAAGCACTCTATCAGTTGAGCACCTTTCTGGGCCCCAGTAACAATTTTTAAAATAATGAAAGATACCTAAATATGTAACAAAAGGACATTCCTAAAATAATCACTAAAAGCCAGGCTTAACTAAATTACACAAGCAGGGTTTAAGAGGAAGCCATCAAACAGAGAGAGAACTGGGTAAACATCTTGAATGCCCATTCTAACTTAATGCATGCAACATGAAGCTGTGGCTTCTGTGGCGGTGGAGAAACAATAGCAATGTTCATTTTTCTGAATTTTCAAAGTTATCTACAACAAGCACCATTTTTACAATAAGAAAAAAATACAACAATGTTTGTTTCTCTTTATTCTCACTGGCAAATAAAAAGTCATCAGAAAAATATTGTACTGTTAAAATACGGGCCTAATCACAATCAGGTAGGACCAATAAGCATATTTTGCTTATTGTTTTTATTCCAGGGAAAACACTGACAGAAAGAAAATTTCTTTTCAAACAGAGGGGAAAACAGAGAGAAATACTATTGATAATAAAGTATAATATTTTCACCTAGTATTCTCAAGTTTGATACTAACGACATAAACCTAATTAAGGAATACACATTAAATATGATCACCTTGACATCAATAGCTGGAAAAACACAGAGCAAAAGATAATCCTGAACTTCTAACCTCCGGTGTCTACTTTCAGGATTACATGTTGGCATGTTACCATACCCAGTATACAGCACACAAGGGTTAGAAACCTAGCCCAATATCACATTTAGAAGAGGAATGCTCTACCCACTTGTTAGAGCAACAATGTTGGACACATGTCTTTCAAACCTTCACTGAAGCGCTATTTCTGCCAAGGACTCACCTTTGCCTTTCCAGGCAAAACAAATATTCTCCCTGGAGGGTTTTAGAATATCCCAATAGCACACTTTACAACGGTGTGTTCCTGAGTGGCCTACTCGTGCTAGGAAATGTGAGCACACACCACTTCCTACAGTTAGAGCACACAGAAGCTGGTCCCGGCTCAGAGAATTAGCGGATCTGATTGATGCTATTGAAGTTGAAGAAATGATGAGAAACTAGACAAAACAGGAGCGGGGCCATAGGGAGCAACACATAAGAGGATCAAGGGAGGAGGGGCAGAGAAGGAGGGAAGAGAAGGAAGAAGGCGGTGTGATGGAAGACCTCAAAAGGGAGCTCAGGGTCCAGCCCCTAGAGGTCAAGTAAAAGGTCATGAATTTAGAGATGGGAAGGTAGGGAAATAGGAGAAAAGTTAGGGGGCAGAGCAAGCTATACAGGCAAAAATCAACACTCCCGAAGGCAGAGCAAGTGTATGGAGGGAAGAGCCACTCTAGAACTGCAATGGAGTGCACGTGGGAATTACTCCCTCTGAGGAGGGGAACCAAGGGAATGGCAAGACACTGCTGAGGGAAGTCTAGCAAAGAAGCATGGCAAAGGAGGTCTGAGGAAGTGGGAATCTAAAGTCAGTCTTCCCAGAGCCACGGCATCCTCCCGCACCCTCTTTTGCATGGACTTGCTGCAGCCTCATCCAGCAAAAGGCAAACCACACAAGGTGGGCACTCAGAAAAGCGCCAGATACAGGATGAGGCTGTCTTTCTTGGGGCAGCGCCCAGAGCTCTGCCTCTGGGGCTGAATAATCACACGGCAGCCATGGGACCAGCCAGTTAAGCAGACCACTAAAAGAGCAGATTGACAGGTCCAAGTCTGACCAGCTCACTCCTAGCTGTGGCAGCATCTGCAAACACCTCTGGGTTCTCAGAGCTCCGTCGTCTGATCTCCCTAACCGGCTGCCATGAGCTGAAAAATAATCAAGAGCAAGAATTATCACAGTACCTAAAACAGCAGTGTGGCTTTGCTTTAAAAATGGAGGATTCCTAATGAAGAAAGTAGTCTCCTTAGGAAGCACGACAAGATGAGACATAAAGCATGAACATATGGCTGCCAACGAAATCTTTAATTATCTTCAATTCATTATGCAGACATTAACCTTGGCAAATTAATAAAGGTGAACTGATACATAAACTTCTGAGCTTAGGTAATTTAAATAGTTCCAAATCGCAGCAAGTTTACAGCAATGGATGTTATCAGCCCATTCTGAAATGGGTGTTTTTCTCATCCTTCTTAAAACCAGAGGCTGAAATTATAGTGGAATGACTAGGTACTTTTTGGTTTTTACTTTCCTTTTCGATACGGAAAAGGATGTGGAATAGAGTTCCAAGTTATTAAACTATTTGTGACGTACACGTCATCATCATAATTGGGGGCACACTTTCTTCTGACCTTTGCAAAACTTTTCATTTCCCAGATGTGACAGACAGGAGGCACATTCGCCACACTGATAATGACGGTTCCTATGGGAACCTGCCAATTATAAGATGAACATGCAAGAAATCTCTTCTTGGTTATCATTTAAGACCCATCCCCTCCCCAACGCACTTAAAATACTGCAGAGAAAATTAAGGCTCACACTTGGATGAGAATCCAGGTGCGCTGAAAGTCTAATCTACAGAAATCTTCACTGAAATAATACTAAGAATATAAACAATTGCCCACCAGAACCTGAAGCCATGTGTCCAGAAAGTGGCCCACAACCACGCTGCAGTCCTTAGTTTACAACTAAACTTTTAGATACCAATGACATTAAGCCATGAAACACACAGCTGTTTCAATAACTTATAACTACTGTAAGTAAGGCACCAAGCCCTTGCCAGCTCACCAGACTTCAGCCATCTAGAGACTTCTGTTTAATCTTCTCACTGCCTAGCATAAAGGCCTTTATAAACTGCAAAGGAATGCTTCCTAAGGGTGGCACTCAGCTCACACCATTCAAATGCCACTGGAGTACTTCAGTAAAGAATGCATGAAAGCATGGGGTTTTTTCCCTCTAATTATAAATCACTCCTAATGATATCCTGATTTTATTCTTAATTTAACTCACATTCTCTTTACTTATGCAGATGGTTCCCAACTTACCATGGTTTGATTCTATGATGGTAGAAATGCAATTCAGCAGAAACTGCAACCTGCATTTTTAATTTGCACCATTTCCCTGGGTTCCCTAATATCCTCTTCCCTGAATCAAGACAGCAGCAGTGAACCCAGGCTCCCAGTCAGCCAGGCCACCTGTAGTAAATGGAAGTACCCTGTGTTTAATAGTGTACTGTGTTGCCAGGCCATAAGAAGAGAAAACTGGAGTAATTACAGGCATGGTCGGTCCATAGTATTTTCAACTTTAAGAGGCTATTTCAAGAGGTAACACCATTGTAAATCAAATGGTATCTACCCATGCTAAAGCAAATTAATTCACTCATTCAGTTATCCATCCATTCAGCATCTCTATGGATTTCTCCCAATGTCGTAGCCTTCCACTATGCCCTGTGAAGCCACAAGTCACTTACACCTGACTACTGGTCATATGAAATATAGTTTATGGAAAACTGAGATGTGTCATTGCTGTGTAGCAGTTTACTTTACGGCTGAAACATTCCATACTGCAGGAAAGCTCCTGAGACAGAAAGTAAGCAACTCAAAATAGCTTCAGGAAGTTCCTGAAACTGACCAGATTCACTAGGTTCCCTCCCTCCCCAGGAGTAAACAGGAAAGAATACTCTGAGTCACTCTCAAACAAGCCAAGTTGCAAAGAAGACATGGTTGGCAGCCTTAAAGAAGCAGAGATAAACTGCCTAAAAGAAACAAAGACCAGCAGAGCTGCCTGGACGAGGTTCAGAACTGAGTCACCTGGAAAGGTCACTAACCAACCTGTTGATCTGCTTGCAGGATGTGCAGTGTGCTCCAGGTTCCCAGTTTCTGCCACTCATGATTGGGTGGGCATTGGTGATGCAGCTGTCTCTAAGTCGTTTCTGCACTGTAAGTAACTCCAATAACTCACTGACTTACCAAATTGAACTTTGGTTATATGTGTACTTTGGACTGGCCTGGGTGCCCTATCTGGGGTGGGTAGACATGAGTGTAGTATCTTCCCAAGAAAAGTCTGTCACACAACAGCCATATGTTTGAATTACACAACAAATTTTGAAGATATTACCTTAGAAAATGAATATAAAATATTAGCTATATGAGAAATCATAGTTTAATCAGATTTAAAGTATAATGAATATTAATGTGTCCATACCTGTAATCTTTTAAATATGCAACTAAAATTTCTGTGATGACTGAGAAAATGACAAAGCCACTTTCTTGAGTCCCTTAACAGTCTACTAGAGGACAGAAAGCAAACAAAGAAATGAACGATAAGCAATGGTGTATGATTATTCACAAGATTATGTAGTGAAAACAACACGGGCTGGAAAGAAAATGACCAAGAATGGGTATTTTAGATAAGGGAGCCACAGGCATCTCTATGGAGGGAGAAGAGCAGAAAGACACAACTAAGAACAGGCAGTCTAGAGCAGAATGCTAAGGGCAAGTGTGAAAGCCCTGAGTGTGGAAAAGAGATGAAACAAGACTGCCATAACATGAAGGCCAGAGGGACTAGGGACAAGGGACAGGGGGCGGGGGAGATGGCATAGAAGACGAAAGGGGACAGGATTCATTATTATTCCTGGTTAGAAGATGCTGCTAAATGGCTTTGTGTAAGGTTCCAGTGCTATCTGTGAATTCATGTATCCTGAGCATATTCTGATTGAATAAGTAAAAGAGTAGATAAATAATACACATAAAGATATGGACTTCAATCCTCTTTTTAACAAAAGAAAGCACAATGAAGGCAGAAGTATTACACAGCCATTAAAGTGCAACATATAAACCTGGTGGCTGCAGACCGTAGAGTTCCCTATGGGAGAACTCCAAAAGAATCCCTAGGAAAATTATAGAGCAAACAGGAGAGTTCAGCAGGTTGTGGGAAAAGAAAAAGAATAATGGGCACACACACAGAGCAAGAATACAAGAAGTAGAAATGAAAATAGAACCACAAGAAGAGTTCCTTTGGAGAAATGAGAAAAGGAAAAGTATAAAGACATGGAATGGAGTACTAGCAAACTTGTAATTTACATTTGTAGCATGATTAATTAAAAACCCAGAGTTTATTGGGGTTCAGTGTGAAGGTCAGAAAAGCAAAACAGCCAGCTGGCTTTACCTCTACCTTGTCTGAAAATGGCGATCCTGCCTCCAGGAATCTCAGAATGAAATTGTGTTTGAGAACTGTCTCCTCCGGTCTTATATTCCTTTCTAGGGCTGGGATTAAAGGTGTGCACCACCACCACCTGGTTTCTATGGCAAACTAGCTTAGCTACTGTGATTAAAGGTGTGTGTCATCACTGCCTTGTTTGTAAGGCTGAAAAGGGTGACTGTTTTACTCTCTGATCTTCAAGCAAGCTTTATTTATGAAAATACAAATGAAATATCACTCCGAAAAGAGTTAAAGCCATGTACATAGCAGTCTCATGTCACCTGGATCATAACATCAGAAACACAACTAACCAGTTATAAGTGATGAATGTTTAGACAGCCACATTTTCAATTATCAATATATATGGTCCACATGGAGGAACAGAAATGCACAAAACTACACTCATGCTTTTGCTAGGATACCGGGACTATGGACAGCTTTCTACTTCCCAAACTACTGTAGTATTTAAAAGTAGTATGAACTATCTACTAACAACAAGCATACTACAAGCCTAAAAAACACCAGGTACAGCATCTAAAAATCACACTTTAACACTGCAACTCAGTGGCTGGAGAGATGGTTCAGTGGTTAAAAGCACTGGCTGATCTTCCTCAGGACCCAGATTCAGTTCCCAGCACCCACATGGCAGCTCACAACTGTCTGTAACTCCAGTTCAAGGGGATCTGAGACCTTCATCCCAATGCACATAAAATAAAGTTAAATTATTTAAAAAGCTGTAACAGGATAAATTTCATGCTGAACAGCAGCCTACTACACACAAGCATGCAACAGGATGATATCCCATGAGATTTGAAGAATGATCTCATCTTCATTACAATAGATTTACATTTTAATTAACACTGTGTACTATTTTCTAGAGTTTATTATGCACAGAGCATGTCAGTATGGCAGCACCTTAATTTGTGAACAAAATGCAATACCTAATTCACAAAAATAAAAATGTCTTCACACTGCAGCTGTATGAGAACCTTCGGAACTGGAACTGTTCAGGTTCTGATTTATTACTTAGAGGTTTGCAAAAAGAATAAAGTTTTAGGAAGTTTTAACAGAGACCACAAACTCACAGATCTTGGAAAAGGCGCTAACCCTTAGAACAAAGTTCACATCTCAAAACAAGGAAGTCTCTAAAGGGAAGGTATATAAAATAAAGTCCATCACCTTTGCTCAAGAAAAGACCCTCAAAAGATACAACTGGTGATTAGTGCCTCAACATGCATGGCAGGAAACAAGGGATCTGGCGAGCTGTCCTGGGAAATCCACAGTCATCAGGTGGCTTCACAACAAAGCATTAGCTACCAAAGGCTTTTGCCAAGCTCACCTGCCCAGGCCTGTCACAAGTTAATTAGGTAAGAAATGTCCCTTTAGAACAGTACACTTGGACAGGACTAAATATCAAGACATGGGCACCTTAGGAAGCTGTGCTAATTCTCCCCAGGTCTCACCAAGGATTCTGAAAAGCTGTCCCTGAGGAGACACAAGTGGCCACTACACCAAGTAATTTGGTATTGTCCTTCCCTTGGCTAACCTGCCATTACAGTCACTGCTGTGGGACAATGGTTTTACCTTGTAAAGATTTGTTTCTTGTACTTGTTTAATAAAATGTTGATTGCCCAGTAGCCAAGCAGGAAGTATAGGTGGGGCAACCAGGCAGGAAGTAGAGGCAGAGCAACAAGAACAGGAGAATTCTGGGAAGAGGAAAAGTCAGTCTGCAGTTGTTACCCAGCCGCAGAGGAAGCAAGATAAGAATGCCTCGCTGAAAAAGGTACCAAGTCACATGACTGACACAGACAAGAATAATGGGCTAAGTTAATATATAAGAATTAATTAATAAGAAGCCTGAGCTATTAGGCCAATCACTTTACGATTAATATAGACCTCTGTGTGTTTCTTTGGGATTGAATGGCTGTGGAACTCGGGGGACAGAAACCTCAGTCAACAGTCACCACTCTTACCCCATTGAATATTAAACAGGAGAAAGGGAGCTCACATATAACCTCACTTTTAGTATTTAACACTCCTCCCAATATGGTGTGCTCAGTCTCCCACTACTCTTCCTGACATACTCCAAATCCATGCTCACCTCCAAGCCTCCACTTGGACTATTTATTTACTTTTGCAACTTCTTCAAATTGGGTTGGTGTCCAGTTCAAAACATCATTCTCTTCCTATCTCTCCTCAGAACCAAGCATCTGGTCACCCCTATCTGAACAGAATACTTATTTTGAAGGGTTCTCTATCGGTCCCAAATACTTCCTGGGGTCAGTGTGGTGGTACCAACCTTTAATCACATGACTCAGAAGGCAGACAGAGGCTCTTTGTGAGTCTGAAGCCAGCCAACCTGGTATAGAAGAAGAGAAGGAGGGGGAGAAGAAGATAAGGAGGAAACATCTCAGTGTAATTCTCTCCCATTCTTGCTGTCCACACAGCTACGTGAGGTAGACATGCCAGGCTAGTGCTTAACATTTTCTTAACAGGAACACCAGCAACTAGCATCCACATTAATGCAATATCGGTAACCACCTGGAGGCACTGAAAACTGTCCAGAATCAAATGAGAGTTTAATTATGCTTGATATTGTTTTAGTAATTTGGAATATTAAATTAGTTAGCAATTTAGATTATTAAGAAACAAATAAAATTAATCATTTTAGCAATTTTGAGAGAAAGCCCAAAAAAATGCACAAAGATAATTAAAGTACCCAGCAAGATATGATTTCCCCACAATGTCCAGCATTTCCTGCCATTTATCTAGACATCCGCACCTATAACTCAGCCGGAAAACTGATGCAGAGGACAGCAGGCAGCCTTCGAATGCAAAACACGAGCGTGGCACAGTTGCACAATGCAAATGCCAAGTTTCTTCTCCCCCCCCCCAGGTCCTCAAAGAATGTTCCCTTGGGGAGCTGCCAGAGTTTTGTGTCGCTATCTGAGGAAGCTGGGAGGTGCCCATGAGCTAACACAGCAGAGTTCAACTCTAAAATATTTCAGGCATTTTAGTTTTTATTACAATTTAAACCATATAAGCACGTCCCTCAGGATAGAAGAAAACTTGCTTCCCAAACTTCACTTTTGTTTTAATGAGTCCATTAATTTTCCCTCTGAGCACTGGGATGGCACCCAGCAAGCCAGCCAGAGGGTGTATACAGGACCTCACTCCCTGCCCCCAAGCAGTTCTCATTGTTGCTGTTGCAGGGTGTTGGCAGGAGATTTTTGAGCCTTCAGTTCCTTCAGAAAGGCCTGCCTTTGTGGAAAATGCAGAACCTTATACTTAACACTGAGAAGCTGAGTTAAAAAAAATTAAAATTAAAAAAAAAAGGAGGAGGAAATAGTTCTAATTACAGTGAGCGCTTTTACATGCAAATGCAGTTTCCCTTGGGGAAATCTGAGCCTTTTTAACAAGGAATCCCCAAGCCAAATGTACTCAATAAGCTTTTCCTCCAGTTTCAAGCAGTGCTCCTGCCCAGCAACTGTACAGGGAACAGGCTATGAATGTGCTCTCGGCCTAACCTGCTGTTTATAAAGAAAAAGACTTTATGAAGTGCTTTGTGATGTTCAAAAGGTACACTGCCATCCCTGAAGAGCAAGCAACACAGGAAAGGGTTTCAACAGGTCTCCAAAACTTATCTAAACTGCTGCTTATCAAGGTTAAATACATTTTATATGTTACTCTCAAATACTGAGCATGTCGAATCAGACAATAAGAACTGGTCATAACTAGCGGGAAGTATAAACAATCAAGGATAATTTTGTGATACCAGAATTAGGGAATAGATAGTCGGGAACATCCAAACTGAGAGGCCTTTTTAATTTGGTCTAAGTATAGTCAAAGAGATGTCTGCAGTGGGGACTGAGGCAGGAGGATCACAGATAAAGACTACATAGGGAGTCAAAGCCAGCCTGGGCAATCAATATAGCAAGACTCTGTCTCAAAATAATTTTTAAAAAGATTTACTTTTTAAAATTATGTGTATGAGTCTGTATCTGTGTATTATGTGTACTTGAGTTCAGGTGCCCACAGAAGGCAGAAGTATTTGATCTCCCAGGAGTTGTCGTTACAAGCAGTTGTATGCCACCCAGTGTGGGTAGGGTACTTGAACTTGGGGACTCTTAACAACTAAACCATCGCTCTAGCCCAGTGAAAATGAACCATTTTTAAACAGCTGATGATAGCGCTCAATGGTGAAGTGATAAGGTACAGAAAAGCCCTGGGCCCAATCCCCAGTGCTGAAGAAAACATTTCCATTTTGAAATATGGAGACCTGGGTGTGGTGACACAGCCTGTTCTTAGGAGGCTGAAGCAGGAGACCTGCAAATTCCACGCAAAGCTGAGGTACCATGGGAGACACTAGTTCAATGGAATTTTTTTTTAAGATAATCAACTTTGGGGAAAGGATAATAGTAACACTTGCCAGGGATGATGGGCAGTGAGGATATTAACTGAAAATTTCTCTCCATTTCAGTAAAGGCACTGCAAAAGCATAGAACACTCTACATTAATTATTTCCACAAGGAAGGAGATCCTAAAGCTCTAGTTTCGTTGTGGCAGATCATTCCCTCCAGCAGGGTATTCCTATATAAAAATAAATAAAATACTCTTAAAGAACTACTGACTGTAGAAGATTGTTTACATTATAAGAAACCTATTTTTTGTTAAACCTTTTCAAAGCAAACAAATTAGCTGTGGCTCTGGGCACTGAACCCCACAAGCTAACACCAAAGTTGTCCAAAACTGAAGGAATGTGAGTGGGGGAACGTACTGAGTGTAAGCATTTTATCCCTCAGAACTTTCAAGGTGATCCTAGAAGCTGAAATAACCTATCAGCTGAGTTAGCTTGGGGCCTCCCTTGAAGGCAGAACCCTAGCACTCTGAGGAGGGTAGGTCTGAGGAGGATGGGCCTGGTTTGAGGAGAGTAGGTCTGAGGAAGGTAGGTCTAGGGAGGCCCTTTCAGCATGGTTTTCCTTTAAAAACATAGTAATAATAAATAGGATTTTTAGAAGCTTTCTTTAGGAGCAGTTTGTAAAATCAACTGATGATTGCTTAATGAATATAGGTAAATAGATTGAAAAGATTACAGAAAATGATAGTGAAATACAAAACGTTATGATGTATTAGCTGTGAGATTTTACTGCTCAGTCTTCCTCATTTTAAATCATTGGCTGATGGAAAGTACATTTGGTACTTCAAACGCCAATATACTAATGTGGAGAGTAGAAAGATTTGGCACTCTCTAGATTGCCACATGCAGAGCAGATAGGAAAGAAATTAAGCCAGCTTAAACACTGCTCTCAGAGTTCTGGTGCCCAGTGAAAATAAATGAAGCAAAGAGGAAGGCTCATGGACTTCCTGTTTATCCTCCCAGATGCCAGCGTTGCGTAGCAACTTCAAGAGAGAGTTAAAATGTGTACAGATAATCTCAACACTGTTTAATCTCTTTATTTTGCCCCATGAGAGATAGTGTAGAGAATCAATTGTATTTTCCAGTACATTCCTATGTATCATAGCAATAATATACATATCATTTGAAAGATATTTAAAACCTACATTCTCAAGTTTCAAGGAGATAAACACTAATTACGGCAGAAGTTTTGTCAATCAAAACTGTGCTTCACATATATTCAACTATCATTTTACTAGGTGTGCTCTTTTAAAATATAAAATTCCAAACAACACCACCATACTGCATGTCAATCTTGAACACATTCATTTTATACGCGGTTTCAAATCTTTCCACAAAGTAACATACTGCAAAAAGCAGAGTGCTGATCAATAAGATGCCCAGCTACTAACCATAGAGAATCTCAGAACCATCTTTGCTGAACCTTGTCCTAGAGTCACAGAACCTTAAGACCTGCAAGAGTTTAGCTGGCTCCACATCCAACACTCCTGAATGCTGAGGCTGAAATTGCTAAGTGGACCACGGAAAGTCACAGAGCTCCTTAGGGATATTATAAAGTCAGAGAACAATTGCCAAAAGACTAAGATCTAGAACCCATAGCTGAAAACTCCCTGGCAAGAACAAATAGACAATATTTACGTGAGAGTGAACTCAATCCATCTGTGTCTGGCATACAAATCTCTCTCTGTGCTATATAAGGCTGATGCAAAAAAATATTTGTTATTCTGAGTCCTGCCCCAATTTGAGAAGCTCTAGAACATGTATGTATACTGTGGGCATATGGAAGGAAGGGCAAGGATGTTGAGTAAAGAAACAATAATTAAACACCATAACACTCCCCAAAAGCACCATTTTAGTTCCCAGTTTGGCTCATTTTAAGACAAGGCATGAAATCTCTACCAGCAAATGGTTAGGCTGTTCTTTTCAAACAACAAAAAAATCTGTTAAAAGTATATTTTGAAGTTTTACTTTATTTTTCATTAATATTTTCTAGAAAATGAGCCAGAAGTGTGATAAGTTCATTTTTAACAAATCAACTTACTAAGGGGGAAAATAATCCAGGCACAACTATGTTCTTACAGTACCAGCATGTTATAGACATTTATGGCTCGAGGCCCAGAGACATGAATAAACATTTTGTTCTGAAGGGGGATTATGATATATTGGCTTAAGCAATAGGCAAACTACTTATCTACAAAGAATGTGTGTTTTCAAATTTGGTCAGGGCAAAGTTATTGTGAAAGGCGGTTAGATGCAGTTATTTTATTGTTACTGCTGTGGTTATATTTTGTTTGGGGCATCTTACATTTCTGGGCTCAAACTTTAACAACTACTTCAATCTCCCTTTTACCCTCCTCCCTGCTCCCCCCTTTCCTCCCTCCCTGTCCCTCTCCCCGTTTCTCTTTCCTAGAACTGACTTTCCTTCCTCACTGTACTTTTGCTTCACAAATGCATACATCTGGGGTGGCTCCACGTGCATCAGTCTGCTGGACAATGGAGAGCTGTTTAACCGGATATAGAAAGGTTGCCTTTCCATAATATTAATTGACTTTTCTTTATGATTTGGCTGCTGCATCAAGGGAGCTATTTGAAGAGAGGACATTGGTCATTTCTGATGAAACAATAAGAAGACATTGTCACCTTAAATGTTTAAAGTAAAAGCATTCAGCAGCAGCAGCAGCCCATGCTTCATAACTCACACCAACAAGACATGGCACGGTGTCTGTTAGCCCAACCTTTGCACTTTGGCCGAGCTTCAGTTCTCATCTTCTTTGACAGCCCTTTTATCATGCCTCCTTCTTGACACATATGTCAACTGCCATCTGAGGTGGTATATTCCCTTGGTTTTCTTCCTAGCCTGCAATTTTTCTCATCTCTCATCTTTAATATTCATTTCCCCTAATCGTCCTGCTCTAGAGCAAGTTCCCTGAGAGTAAGTGCTCAGACCCCATGGCTTCCTGGACACAGTCACCTTCCTTGCCTCACCCATGTATACCTCTCATATTGCCCATCTTCTGCCCAGACCTCGATTCCTATATCTAGTCAATTACAGGTTCTACCTAGCATCACTTGAACATCTATCTAATGTAAATCTCAAATCTTACAGCTCCCAAACCAACTTCCAAATTTACGCCATACAAACTTCTTGCTCAACACAGTCATGCAGAATCCCTTGCTCTTCTGCTTTGGGGGGCTTACTACTACCATCATTACCCCTAACAGTGCCCCAGATAACATAGAGTTCTACCTTAGCACCTCAGGATCTCAACTGAAAGACTACCTTCTCAGGTACTCCCTTCCTGTCTGTGCTTCCTAAGACTGTAACATGCCCCTTTTCTCTCTGACATAACTACACGCCGTAACTGTGTTGTTTTTAGTGTTCTAGAACATAATATCAAGCTTTTTAAACTCCTGTATGAAACCCCAACTCCTAGACCAATAAGGCAACAATCCATAATGGCTGAATGAATAACTAAATGCTCCTTTACAGTTTGTCTCTTTCCACTGACAAATATATATATGACCTACACAGTTATAAAGATGCAGGGACCAGATCAGTAGGACAGAGGCCTAATTGCAGTTGAGTGTGTTTGTCTGGTGTTTCCTGCTTTCTAATGGTTACACAACATTCTGCCATCTGACTCTACTCGGAATAATTATTAAACCATTGGCGTACCATAGGCTAGTCCGTCTTTTTGGTTATCATCAAAAATTCTGGAAATAATCACCTTCCTTACATGGCTATCTGATTATAGCCTCATACTACATTTCCAGAAATAAAAAATACACACTTAAATGTTATGCACACACCATTCACTTTCCTTTCAGCAATTCTGAATCAATGAATGCTAGCCCAAACACACTAAAGCAGCGTTATTCAATGAGTGCTCCACATTCCTTGCCAAAGGGCAAAATTCATTACTGGTCCACAAAGTGGTAGGTAAAGGAATTGGGAATAAACATTTAGAAACATCTGCAAAACATTTGGCAGGGAAATTATTTTTTTTCTTCTTTTTAGGTAAGGTCTTCCTTTGTAGCCCTGGCTGGCTCTTTGTAGACCAGGTTCACCTGTCTCCACATCCTGAATGCTGGGATTAAAACTGTGTGCCACCATGCTCAGCCTTTCATATATGTATGTGCATACACACAAACATAACATAATACGCGTATCAACACATACATATAAGATTTCACTTTGTATGCTTTTCTTTTTCTGGGTCATAGTTTATGGTTTTACAGAAGTTTAAGTCAAAAACAGACTGGGAAAAATCAACTATTCACCACAGCTTGAGGAAGAAATGATATTTTATAATCCTGAATTACAGAATCATCTTTTTAACTCTCATTTGTGTCACCAAGACTATACTATTATTGCTTTAGTTTGCATTTTAATGCTTATGCCTGTCTGTGGTCTCACTGCACTGACCAGATTTTCAATATTTTTTTAACTATCTGTTTCATGTTTTCTGCATAACTCTAACTAGGTACTTACCTTGGAGAAGGTTTACTTTAAAAGTTCTTTGGACCTGAAGGATATTAGTTTTTTGCTTAACATAAAAATTGCAAATATTTTCCCAGTATATTGTATATCTTGCAACAGCCTGAGATGGCTTTCCACTGTCCCAAATTTATAAAAATGAAAATAAAATGTTTCAATGTCTTTGTAATCACAAAACTGACGCATTCTTCCACTGTTTCTATGGCAAGATACCTTCCCACTACCACATCGAGACTGTAAGATCTCCTTACATCTAAGCTATACTTACAATCTGCATTGTTTCATGCAGTTTTGAATCCTTGAATGCCTCATACATAAACAGGGTGGTAGAGCTCCTGCTGCAGCCTTCCAGATGACACCTTTCATTAAATAATTCATCCTTTTCCTACCAACCTGAAATATCACCCTTATCAGGTACTAAATTAACATAAGTTTTTATCTAAAAATAGAGTCTCCATATTTTATTCATCGGTTTAGCCTTCTGTGCACACCCCCTGCCCACCGGGGCTTCATATACTATAAATGCCTGGGTTCCGAGTGGCTCTGATGCAGCTTTCCTCTAATCTGCAAGACAAGACAGGTTCATTCTTCTAAATGAATCATTTTGTCAAATTCCCTAGTTCTGATAGGAGTGGAACTAAATATATCATGTATTTGAACACAATATTTTGATCTAACTGCACTGAATCTAGCTTCCCAAGAATAAGGTATTTCTCTTTACTAAGTTAAAATGGAGTTCATGTCCTAAAACTAAGTTTTGAATCTTCCTATGCTTAATAGCTAGACATTTCTAGGTAAATTCCTGGAAATTTTTGCACTGTTCTGTGTTTTGTACTGTTATTATTATTAAAAATGAAAACTCTTTTATTTTATATTCATAGTTCAATCATCAATCAATTTTTACTTAATTTATTTACTTTTTTCTTTCTTATTTTGTAATTTGTAAATCATTGTGATCTACCATATGTGTTCTGGGAATTAAACTTAAATTTTTAATTTGAAACAGGACCTCTCTATGTAGCCCCGACTGGCCAGGAACTCACTTTGTAGACCAGCCTGGCCTGGCCTCAGACTCATAGAAATCTGAGTGCTTAACCCTTGAGAGTTTTAATTAAAGGTGTGTGCCACCATGCCCAGCTACTTATTTAATTTATAAAATAATAAAAAATAAATAACAACAAACAAAAACCCCACAATCTTAATCAACAATGATAATGTTTGCAATAACGTTTTAGGTGAGTTTAAACACTCTATTTTTTCAAATCTTTATTCTTCCAGTTAAGAAAAAACAAACACATGTTAAAGATATTTCAGGTATCAGCACAATTGAAAACTAATACAGTAAGCATAAGAGTAGTCTCCAATAATCTAGTAAGATATATAAAACATGTGGTCATATATTATTTTGTAAGATGGGAACTGAGAGGTCTCCAAAGGGGACATGAATACGACAGAAGGACAAACAGCACAGCAACTGGAAAGCCTAAGGAAGTCTTCCACATGGCAGGTACGGTTTATTTTGATTGCTGGATGTTAAGATGGGAAGAAATCAAAGTGACAGTATTCTCGGAATAGAAATGTATAAATATCCAAAGGAGGCCAAAGTTGGGCTGAAGCAGAGAAGGCTAAAAAGGGAACAGAGCGGTAAGCAGGTCATTTGGAACACAAGATTCACCTCACTTGTGTCTGACAGAAGTGATGAACAAAGCTGTGCTTTGAGGGAAAGAATCTGGAGACACAAACCCAAGGCAATTTTGGACGACTGAGGCACAAAATGGAACAGTTTAAAAACAAGATTCCCAAGACCCAGACATCCATTCCCTTCATTGAAGGCGGGGTCTGAGGGTTGGAAAGAAGGCTTAACAGTTAACAATACTGGCTGCTCTTCCAGAGGACTGAGGTTTGGTTCCCAACACTCACATTATGGCTCACAAACTGTAACACAAATTCTAATTGGTCTTAATAAAAACCCAGAGTCAGATATCAGGGTAAATGCTGAAAGATCAGAGAACCAAACCCTCAGACCAAAATGGGCAAAATACTGTCTCCACGAATCCTCAGACTGAACGCCATGTTCTCCTGTCTACTTCCGCCTTATATTCCTCTCTCTGCCCAGCCATATCCCTTCCTGTCTCCACCTTCCTAACACTGGGATTAAAGATGTGTGACTCCCGAGTACCAGAATTAAAGGTGCGAGCCACACCACCTGGCTCTCTTTCTCTTTTAGACTGGATCATTTTCGTGTAGGCCAGGGTGGTCTTTAACTCACAGAGATCTGTCTGCCTCTGTTCTGGGATTAAAGGTATGAGCCACCAGCACTGCCTGGCCTCTATGGCTAACTAGAGTGGCTAGCTCCACACTCTGATCTTCTGGTAAACTTTACTTGTTACAGCACAAACAAAATATCACCACATACAACTATCTGTAACTCCAATTCCAGGGGATCAGATGTCCTGTTCTTACATGTGGCACACAGCTATCCATGTAGGCAAAGCATTCACACATGTAAAAATAAGAATAATAGTCAAATGAAAGGAAGGGTAAATGTCTGCTCCCTTAACACCAGACATTGTGACTTATTCAACAAACTAACAAAGCAGAAACAACACAGGCCCTGTCCTCAAGTCCTGACATCACAACAGTGCCTTTTTTTTTTAAAGCCACCAATCTCTCAGGACACTTTGTCCTGCAACTCAGTTAGTATATGAGGAAGTCCCAGGCAGCCCACAGGGTACTTCACTCCAGGCTGTTTACAGCAAGGTGCAAGTATAAGAAATGATCACCATCACAGAAGTGTATCCTCTGGCATCCAATCAAAAGCCTCCAGGGCTTTCGTCTGTGCCAAACTCAACCCGACCTGCACGTCTGAAGCCATTGCTGTTGTAAGCACTCAGTACTGGCTTGACTTGATGTACAACAGTAGTAAGGGCAGCAATCTAAAGGTCAGTGTAGATCAATGAGGGAAGCAGCAGTGAGAATGGGAGCAATTGCCGTCCTGCTAATCGGCAGGATAATGGAGACTGAAAGTAAAATGACCATTTCTATGGGCTTTTTCAGCTTTCCTTTCTTACCATATTCACCCTCACTGGACAGAAATGGATTTTCTGAATAAGTCAGTTTTCCACTCTTTAACAAAATACCTGAGAAAACTTAAAGGGAAAAAGGTTTCTATTGGCTCGTAGTTCTCGATGTTTCCAGCCATCATAGTTGCACCCCCTCTCCCCGCACCCTGCTTTGGGCCTAAAGCAAAGCAGCACACCGTGTTGGAAGCACACTGCAGTAGAAACTCATTACCATATGATTAAAACACAAACATTAAAGTATGCAATGGGGAGGCAGAAACAGGTGGATCTCTGAGTTGAGGCCAGCCTGGTCAAGAGAGTGAGTTCCAGGACAGCCAGGGCTACAAAGAGAAACCATATCTTGAAAAAACAAAACAAAAAAGCATGAATTGGTGGTCTAAAAACTTCCTACCAGGCTCCCCAGCTCTTGTAGTTTCTGTCACTTTCTAACCAAGCTGGGCACTAATTCCTTAATATACAGGCTTTGAGGAACCTCAAAGGTCCAGATCACAGCCGGTACAAGGCAGGTAACATAATAAAAACTGGAGCTCCTCTAAAGACAACGTCTGGTCATTTAGTGTAGAACAGTGGTTATTAAAGTGGGCACAAGATCATTTTAAGGGTCCGTGATGTCAAGAAAAAAATTGTCACAACAGATTAAATCATATTTGCCACTTCTCACCTCTCATGGTCTCACAAGTCAGAGTCTCAAAGAGTTTGATATCTCAGGAGACTGATGGCAGCAGAAAATAAGAGACAGATAGCTTCAGTTAAACAAGACATAGAAAAGACTTGTAGAAGTGTAAGATGGCACCCCTCTTCTCATCCAGCTCCCACTGTTTTAAAAAGCACTGAACAGAGTGTATGTCTTTAATCCTAGTACCTAGGAGGCAGAGGCAGGCTGATCTCTGCGAATTCAAGGAGAGCCTGGTCCACACAGTCATTTGCAGACCAGCCAGAGACATAGAGTTAGAGACACAATCAAATAAATAAATCAATAAATAAAGAAATCGTTGTGACAAACTGTTGGAGAAGAAAAACTATCGATGATCTAAGCCAGCTGTAGACCCTATTAGACCCCAATAGTGACCTGTCATCCAAGCAAGACAGACACACATACAGTTACTCATGTGAACATAATATGGGTTTATAAAAGTTAGTTGAATTAACAAATATTTAATGTTCTCATTTTGCTAATACAGCAAACATTTATGACATAAGCCATGTGACAAAAGCTTTTTAGATCCTAAGAGGTTTTCCTACAAATATAGAAGGGTTTGAGACTAAAATGTCTGATGCTCATCCTATGCTGACACACAAAGAATGTGCATGCATGTTAAAAACACAAAGGATGAAAAGACGCATAGGATAACACCCCAAGCACACAAAGTGAGCACAAGCGCAAAGGAAGAGCAGATACTGAGACTAGAGATGAGGGGGGAGCATGTGGGACTCCCACGAGAACAACCCTCGCACGTGTCATCATTTTTTCATAGTTTGGGTAGATGTGACACCCAGACATCTCTTTTATACAAATGTTTTATGCTCTTCATAATCATTTTGCTAAAAAGCAGCTCTAAACTATAAAGCACATGATAGGCACAATCAAATCGTCTGTCTCTGGTTACATATGCCGATAATAAAATGTCTTACCTTTGTTCCAGATGACACATAGCCCTAAAAATTCTCTGACATAATGAACAGGGGGGAAAGAAGTGTACCAAGTCAATAAACACAAAACGTTAACCAAAGTTGTTATTTGTGTTGATTCGGAATTTTCCTCAATGTCGCAAACCAACAATCCATTAATAATCTCATGGGTATTCAACTGCTATCTTCATATTTTAGAAGCAGAAAATGACATTAATTAATAATCAGCACACACAGAGAATTTTTTAATGTAAACATCACCCAAAATGCTAAATGTTATGAAACCATTAAATTATTTTTCTAACAAAGCATCAAGTTTTTCTAAAACATAGGTCTATCTGTAGCAATGCAGAGAAGATTGAGGTAAGATTTCTTCAAGTCTTCTTGTAATCATGGTAAGTTGTTCTACTAACCAGAGTAAAAACATTTCAGATAATGGGCAACTGCAGAAAAGAAGATGTTAGCTTGTAACTGGTAGGAAAACCATGTGAAGGCTTCAGTGTGCCTTGCTTTCTGAAACAGCCGCAAGGCATGGCCAGCGCACTGGTTAGTCTGTCTTATCCATTCTACTCTGTCTTCCACTGCCTGGAGTTTCCACTGGGAAAGGCTGTAACCATGACCCTCAAAGATGTTCTACTCAAGATTGTAGGGTGAAGCTTAAAGGTGGGGCACTCATCAGAGAGACGCCACATGCAAAAGCACATACCTCCACACATGTACATTCATAACACACACACTCATGGACACTTGTATCCATCTACACACACATGTGCACAGATGCACACACATGCACAATCACACAAAAGATATTTTTCTTTTTGCTCCTTTGTGAGTACCCAGTTTGGAGACCTCAGTAATACAACAATTTGAACCCAGATCCCATAGATTCCATTTCTCACCATACACTGAGGCCACAGAGTCATCATCTATATCCAGTTCAAGGAGGAAAGATGGAAGACAGGATACACGGTTTCCTAAGAACTGCTTTAGATCTGACATACTCTGCTCACAATCTATTGGTGAGGCCAAGTCATTACAAGGAAGGTTACTTCAGCAGTCCCCACAGCTGGACATCTGGACACCGTTCTAACTCACGTGTCCCTGGGGTATTGGTTTCACTGCAACGCACATCCCTGACACTTACAGAATGTGAACGTGCCCCAAAAGACTTCACCTCCAGAGCAGGCAGCCTAGCCCTGTCAAAACTGTGCTTGGGATGAGGAGTTTCCCAGTGGCGTATACACACAGCAGTGTACAGAGGAAGCTGCAGCACTGCAGACATGATGCAGACAGTCACACAGCTGCTGTGTACACCAAAGCAGGGAGGAAGCATAAAGGGGACACAGACAATATGCCTAAGGACTTAGAGCCTAACATGAAACAGAATGCAAAGGTTTTTGTCCCAGAATGCAAATGAAACAGGGGCAGATCAACCTAGTCACAGGGATCAGAATACAGTGGCTGTTCACAGACAATAATTTTGATTAGATTGTGAGTGTGAAAAACAAAATTATAAACATGACTCCCACAAAGGAAACAAGTTGTTCCACAACTAAGTCGAAGTGGATTGTTTGAAATTCATGCCGTAAAGGATGTTCCTTTCCATAAGGAATGCCAGGAGATCCAATCTGAGTTATAATTGACTTAAGGAGTCACTGATGTATGGTCTGCCCTAGAATTACACACTATGCAAGTCTTCCACCACAGAGCCTCCTCCCTGCCGAGGACATGCTGAAATTTAAAGGACCATGTTTGGAACTGGCCTTCATAGTGGAAGGCTCTTACCAGCTCAGTATGTAAAAAGTATACTGACTGTAGTATCATAAAGGGACCTCTTCTACTGTGTGCAGTTACTCAGTGTCTGTAAACCTTGGCCTGGGTGATGTATTCACTCAATGTGACGACAGGACTAATAATTGTTAATGTGATAGAGGTCTAGCGGAACGGCTGTATCTTTTACATTGTGAATCTGCTTGCTGTAAGTGTGCAGATTCAAAACCCAGCTATGGCCAAAACAATTGAAAGCACATTTTCAGTTTACATTCACAGTTCTGGTTTCATAAATCCCAGCCTACAGTACACAATAGAAACTAGAATTTCTCCTTACTAAGGTGCGTCACAGACTCTAACCTTACCCTGCATTTCTGTCTTCTAATTAGCCCCCCAAAAAACCCTACTGACCTACACCACATCCACCAAGTTCATGTGATCCTCCTCACCATTCTAGAACTATCCTGTCTCATAGTCTAAAGAAAAGAATGCTACATGGATAGGCAAGAAGAAGTTGGCCAAGATAGGCCTTGCTGGGAATTAAGTCATGCCTCTGTAATCAAGTCTCCATAAAAGTCCAGAAAGTTTACCCTTAGCTGAATACTTCCAAGTTGCTGGAAGCAGGAGTAACCAGGGAAGGCATGCAAGTTTCACAGCCCCCTCCTCATCTGTCACCCTAGGCATGCCTTCATCAAGAGGCTGCAACGGTCTGGCCCTTGTACTAAAGGTTCAGTTTCCAGCCTGTTGTGTTACTTGGAAGACATAGATTTTAGTTGGGGGGGAGGTTGTCCATCACTGGGAATTGCCTTGCATGGAGTTAAAGAACCCTTTCCCTCCCAGTGTCTGTTTCATCAGGGCCATGCGATAAGTGGGTTCCCTATCATGTTATCTTACATCCTCAGAGGCCCAAAGCACTAAGACAAATGGACCATGGACTGAAATTTCCAAAACTATAATAAACCTTTCGTCCTTTTTAGTTGATTTTCTCTGGAATTCTGTTATAGTAATGGAAAGCTAAGTAATAGAGTCCTCTAGTAAAGATTGTACCCCAAAGTAGCCAACTTTAACACAGATATGTGGCTCTTTATTTCTGAGTGGTGCTCAGGATTGGTGTTGGAAAATGAGAAAAAGCAGCTTTCCTAAGGACACAGATGCCAAACTGTCTCAAGTTATATCTGGTGGCAGAGCAGATACATGAATTATTTATGGTAGCAAATATATAACAGATATGCCTGACTTTGCTGTTAAATGGAATTAGCATTTCAGCTTTAATGAAGATCAATATCTAAAAATCCGAGTCCCGAAAACCACACTTGTGTAATTCAACAGTCTGTCTCTCACACTATCGGCTCTATTCTAATAAGAGCTTATCAGACATGAACCTCATTCTATAACTGATACACACTTTGTGTATATCATCCTTGATGTCCAAATCTACAGAATAAAACTTTAGGGAAAATGTAATCATTTTCCTAACTTAATCATCATAACTGCACAGTAAGTAGTTGGCATATAGCAGACACGCGAAGGCCAACTTGGGAGCTCATCTCTGTTCTCTGCAGTTCACAGGTGTAGCACACTCGTGCAGTGCTCACACGCCAATGCTGAGTTAACACTGCTGGTTCAGTTTATCATAAATGAGGCAACTACTTCGACTCCTCTGTTTTCAATTTCAGGATTAGAAAGTGATTCTTCCCCGCACCCGATTTTCAGTTATCTAGTACATGCTCTGATTTTCCCTCTCACTACCTATGGGTGGACGGATGGTTTGTAAGATGTGGGCAGCCGCTTCAGGAATTCTCAGGGAAGCAGAACTGAACTTGTCCCCGGTGAAGATGGCCTCGCACTGTACTAGGATGGACACTGGAGGGGAATAACCAAGCTCCCGTCAACATCACAAATATGTCATTATAAACAAAACAGGGAATGTCCCCACATCATGACTTCTCTGCCCAGAAGCTTTCAGAGAGCCACAACCTCACCATCCATAGCACACTAGGGTAATGCAGGTCATGACACAAGGCCAGGATGACCACTGTTCTTTTGGAAAACCCTAAGATCTAAGGGATCCATGATTTAGAGTGCCAGCTTTATCCAACAAGCACCCCATAGCACGCATACCTGGATCTTTCTTGGTATCCTCAGATGTCTTCCTGAACATACACTGTCTTCAGAATCAAAGTCCCCAAACATGACCAGGCAGGGTGGGAACATGGCTGCCATCCCAGTAGAGGCGAAAGCATTGTGATTTAGAGGCTAGCCTGGGCAACACAGAAAAACTCTTTCTCAAAACAGTAAAAACTAAACAATTAAAAGGGGGGTTTGTTGTTTGTTTGTTTGTTTTTTTTAATTAAGCCCCGAAACACTGTCTGGAGCCTGGGCAATAAGCAGATGTCATTCATTCTGCAGAGCGAAAGGTGTCAGATAAAAACTAAGGCAACCAGGGTAACGTTAATGTCTGTGAAATTCAGACATCTGTCAGAGACTAAGAGATTACAATCAAACACTTTCAGAAACACCCCCACCCTTAACACTAGACAATCACAACTCATGTGCTGAAAAAAGAAGTCCTACCCCAAGAAACCACAGCTAAGCCAGTTTGTGTGGCACATCCATAATCCCAGCACTACAAAGAATGGGCCAGGAGCATCATGGGTTCAAGGTCACTCTGAGCTATACCAATGAAAAATGAAATTTATGCCCCAGCAATGCTGAAGCTTGCGTGGGTAGCCCATACATGGCGGTTCTGTTAAACTTGTCCATATTGGGTTTCATGGTCTAAGTTGATGAGGACGACTGACTAGGTTTCTTCCTCAAGAGGGCACCAGATCTCATACAGTTGGATGTGAGCCACCACGTGGTTGCTGGGAATTGAACAGCAACCTTTGGGAGAGCAGGCAGTGTACTTAACTGCTGAGTCTTTTGCAAAGCCTAAAAAAGTGAAGATTTGACAAACTATATTGGCCAACACCATCTTATCTTTCTAAATCTTGGTTTCCTAGAAACACTTCCCCCAGGGAAAAGGAGGGACTTATTTAATCAAGATGGGCTTGATATGTTTCAATATAAAAATGTGTGTACTGAGGGGCTTCCTTTATAACAGCTCACACGCATGGGCGCTGCAGCCATCAGCTATTCTTGTAAAATAGTTATTCTTCACAATGCCTGAGAAACACGGATTGTAAATTGAATAATTTGATGTTTTAATTCAGCTTATATTGGTATATATTAAAGGCATAAAAAAACGACTTCTTAAACAGTTCGGGTTGTAATTATTGAAAACAAAAATATTAACCAAAGGTTAATTCATTTTTTTTAATGCACACACACCGTTTTAAAGAAACTTTCCAGTATAGGATTCTGTGTCACAGAGATACTGCCTCTTCCTGGAGGGGAGGAGCTGTAGATGACCTGCTCTCCACTAGCGACAAGGCTAACTCACAGCTGTGGTGGCCTCAGTGCTGCATACTACCTTCCAATCACAAAGAGAAGCCTGAAAACTAGACTTCAAATAGCTCTTCACAGAAACCTAGAGGAAACAGCTAAAGACTTCTGTTCCCAATGTCTTGGATTTCTGAGAAGCAAATGGATAAAGCCAGGTGGAAAACTAATCAAAGGCAATGAGTTTTTTGAACAACAGAAATTAAAGCACTGACTGCAACATCCTATCATTATTGGGATAATGACCTATCCCAATAGCACAGTTTCAAAAATGTTGCTGAATTCCGTCACATCAATGGATAGATGAAGACATAAATGTGCCAAACTCCACTTCCACCTCAACTTCCCAGTGGGAACACTGAGAAGGAGGCTGGGCGGGGCCAGGGCTGGGCGGGGCTGGGCTGGCTTGCTAGAGGGGAACAGACCTTAAGCAGCCCCTACCATCTTTTCAATTTTCACTGCCAAGGCAATGAGCTCTTTATTTTTCTTAGCTAAGAATCTTGATCAAGACAAATATGTCAGGAAATTTAAAAGATCAAACTTATGATTTTATTTTATACTTAAAGTAAATGTTTGGTATAAAAACCTCAATTTCTGGGGGCTGAGAGATAGGTCAGCAGTTAAGAGCACTTATGGCTTTCCCAGAGGACCTGAATTTAGTTCCCAGCATCTACTTCAGAAGACTCAAAACCACCTGTAACTCCAGTTCCGGGTATTCAGTGCTATACTCTGGCTATAACAGGCAATCATACTCATGTTCACATAACCCCCAGACACACATGTACACACATATACACAGCATTCGAATAAAAATAAACTTTTTAAAAATCCCAGTAACTAATGAATACTGAGTAAAACTTTTCAATTATTTTGATTAAAGTATTTTAATATTTTGAGTAAAGTAAGTAAATGGTTTAGCTTAACTCAAGCTAATCATCTTCTACTATGTTATTTCTAATCAAATTCAACTAAAAAGGACAATGGAATATGCCCATAGGCTTGTAATTCTGACTCTGACCCTGAACCTGGCCATTCAAATGATTTATAGGTTCTGAAACAGTGTCTGAGATTCTGACCCAAGAGAACCTAAGGACCGGAAATGATCCAGATGAGTCATTTCCAGGAGCCGGTACTCCAGAGGAGTGTGTAATTCAGGAGCTACTTTCTTTGCAGACAAGATTCTTTTTAAAACTTTAAATTGACAAATCCCCACACCATCTTACCAAAAGGACCAAGAACCCAGTCCCGCGACCACTACAACATCTGCAAAAAGAGCCCTCAGTTTGAGTTCCACCTTCTGGTCACACTTAGCTCCAAGCTTGCCCACATTAAAGCAACACAATTTCTGAACAGGGTCCCTGGTAAGAGAGCTTCATCCGGGGCCCTTCCTCTCCTGCTTCTCATAGCATCAGATGTCAGCCAGCATTACTATGACCCATAGTGTGAGCAGAACACATGGGGGGGCAATAGCTGCCTACGCTATTTTCTAAAATTAAAGTTGCAGGCAACCTCTGTTAGCATAGAAGCTGAGACAGCTTGATGAGTGACATGCAAACATGAATCATGACATGAGCTTTGGGCCAGACAATGGCATAGTAGCCAGCTCAGATGGAGCTACTTGTCAACTTTAAGTAAAACTGGCCCAAATAGTAGTATGACATACAGGATTTACTTAGGGTTCACTAACAGGAAAGAGTGATGGGGTAATTTAATGGAATATGATGGACTATTTCTGACAGTCTGCTGTAAAACTCAGACTGCAATCTATATATATTTAAAGTTCTGCTTAATAAAATGGCTTTTAAATGGTCATCCCATGGAAGGTAAGTGAAAAGATGAAGAAATGTATAATCAAAACTATAACTATTTTCTGTTTTCAAACACTCCCTAAAGAAAATAGTGTGGAAATTAAGAAAACAGTCCAATAAAATAATCAATATTGAACATCACATTTGGAGAACTTATGTCCTGGCAACAGCTTTAAAGCTTCAATCCAGTGTTCAAAAGCAAATCAGAAAACACAATAGATGAGATGGCGTCTTCATCAAGGTTTCTATTGCTGCTACAAAACACCAAGATCAAAAAGCAAGTTGGGGAGAAAAGGGGATTATTTGGCTTATATTTGCACATCACAGTTCCTCATTAAATGATGTGAAGGCAGGAACTCAAACAGGGCAGGATCCTGGAGACAGGAGCTGATACAGAAGCCATGGAGGTGTGCTGCTTACTAGCTTGCTCTGCCCGCTTTCTTACAAACCCAGGACCAGTAGTCTAGGGATGATACCACCCACAATGGGCTGGGCCCTCCCTCATTGATCACTAATTGAGAAAATGCCTTATAGCTGGATCTCATGGAGGCATCTCCTCAACTGAGGCTCCTTCCTCTTTAATGACTCTAACTTGTGTCAAAACCAGCCAGTACTTATGGCTCAATGGTTAAGAGCACTTGCTGCTCTTGCAGGGGACCAAGATTCGACTCCCAGAACCCACATGTCAGGTCGTACCATCTGTAACTCCAGTTTCAGGAGATCCAACACCCTCTTCTGACCTCCTGGGTACAGACACATAAAATACATATTTTTTAAAAAGAATAACAAGCATATATTTACTTGCAGAAAAGCTTTTATTTTTCAACTATCTCATGATTATTAGAAATGGCTAGTAGTAAAATATACCTTTAATTAAAATAAGTGGGAAAAATGGGACCATTACTAATACTAGCAATGTGGTATGTCTTATGAACAAAATTCTTTGTAAATAAGAAATCTGAGAGGAAACAATTCTTTGAAAAGATGGTTTATTGGCTCAAGCTCTGGGAACCACAGATATAAACTATTAGATGCAACCTGCTAATGGTGGCTAAGTGATCTATGGCTGGGAACAGCTTTAAAAAAAAGCAATCCCTGGATTATTCCATTGATTTTACCTAAAATTTCTAAGACACAAAAAGAGGTCCTATGAGGCCAAAGCCCAGCTGTTACAATAAGCAGGAAGAGTCACACTCCAAGTAAATGCATCCTCAAGGTCTCAGAATATGACTTATTGACACCCCACCCTCACCCCCACCTCAGACACCACTGCTGGAAACCTAACCCAGACAGAAAACAAAAAGCAGGATTTATGTCATGATTTGAAGTAAGTCTGTGTACAGCTGTGCCAGGTCTATTTCAAAGCCAAACCCAGTACAAATATCAAACTAAGGACCCCTCTAATGTGCAAGACCCAGCACCAAATCCTAGCATCCAGGTGGGAAAGGGAAAGGAGAAAACTTTCCAGCAAGGTAGCAGATGAGAAACCTTATCGATGCACTCTGTGAAAGGAAGCAGTCAGCATAATGCACAATAACCTTTATTCTTACAGGAGTCAGTAGCTGTAAAAGAAGTTAGCAAGCCAGGTAAGACTTCCAGGGGGAAGCAAGCGACAGCTGGAGGCTGGAGTCACTGCCACCCACAAGCAGCTGGGCTAGGTGGAAAACCCTGGGAAGTGCTTCCCCTCACACACAGCAGTGCTGATGCCACAGACAGATGGATGATCAAAGACGGGATACATAACGGGCAGGGAGGTCCAGGAGCTGGAGAGGCCAAAGCAGATGCAGGGCTTGGTTGAGGTCAATGGGAGCCCTCAGAAGGCAGCCTCTACCTTCCCTTCTCCTACACACTGGCTCCTCAGAAAGACTCAAGGGAAGAAGGGCATCAGAGCCTTGTACACTTCCTTACACACCCCTTGGCGGGCCTTTAGCACGACTAGAATGAGTGGCAGGCTCGCCCTCGTGGAGGCCACTAAAATCAGAAGGAACCCACAGCAATAGCTCCTGCCCTGCCCTGCCCTGCCCAATGGTACTGATCCAAAGAGAGCATCAAGGAGAGAACTGAGGATCATAGCTGAACTCAGGGAATCTAGGCCAGGAACTAAGTAACGGGACTATGCTGGATAGTGTTATGTCAACTTGGCACAAACTAAAGTCATCTGAGAGGAGAGGAACCTCAACTGAAAAAATGCCTCCATAAGTTCAGGCTGTGGGTAAGCCTGTAAAGCATTTTCCTAATTGGTGATGGATGAAGGAAGACCCAGTCCATTGTGGGTGATGCTATTCCTGCACCAGTAGTCCTGAGTTCTGTAAGAAAGCAGGCTGAGAAATCCATGTTGGGCATGAGTCAGCTTCTGCCTCCAGGTTTTTGACCTGTTTGAGTTCCTGTCCTGACTTCCGTCAATGATGAACAGTGGTGTGGAAAGGTAAGCCAAATAAACCCTCTCCTCCCCTACTTACTTTTGGTCATGATGTTTTATCATAGCAATAGTAACCCAACTAGGACATGGACTAAGCCCCAAATCTGGATTAACACATTTGAACTAGAAGTAGAAACTGCACCTTGCTTACAGTTTCAGAGATTCAGTCCATTATCATCATGACAAAGGGCATGGTGGCATGTGGGCAGGATTGGTGCTGGAGCAGCTGAGAGTCCTACATCTTGCAGGCAACAGGAAGTCAACTGAGACACAGGCAGTATCTTGAGCATAACAAACCTCAAAGAACAGTGACATACTTCTTCCAACAAGGCCATACGCACTCCAACAAAGTCATACCTCCTAATAGTGGCACTCCGTATGAGATTATGGGGGCCAATTACATTCAAACTGCCACACTGCCAGAACAGAAAAGAGAACTGTCCATGATATAAACAAGCTGAAGAAATTTTTGACCGCTAACCAAATACTCAACCCAATAGAAGATGCCTGGCAGAATCCTTGGAGAAAGACAAACATATTCAAGAATGACTAATGCCCAGCAGAAAACAAATACAAACAGGAAGATATCAAGCAATCAGCGACACACACCTGTCAATAGTAACTCTAAATACCAATAGACTAAATTCCCCCAATCAAAGAAAGATGAGCAGATGGACATTAAAACAGGATCCATCTATTTGTTGCCTAAAAATGTGCCTTCTCATCATAGGCAGATACAACCTCAGGGTGAAACAACAGAAAGGGGTATTCCAAGCAAATGCAACTAGAAAGTCAGCCTGGGTCACTGTTTTAATAACTGAAAACCTATACCTCAGATCAAAATTAGAAGAGATGGAAAGGGTCACTTCATAATGAATGAGGGAAGAATTCATCAAAAGAAAATTACAGTTCTAATCAGATGTGCACTGAACACAGGTGCGCCAGTAATTTCGTAAAACTAAGGCACATTAACTGCAACACAGCAACAGCAGGTGATTTCAATACCCAGCTCACAAGAGACAGAAAACAGCCAGGGAAACATCCAAGTAAAATGACAGCATGCATCAAACGGACCTAACATGCAGCTACAGAGAAGCCCACCAACCATTGTACAACACACATTCCTTTTGGTAGCCTATGAAATGTTCTCTGAAATAGATCATCTACTAAGACCTGAAGCAAGCCTTAATACGGGGAAACAGAAATAATTCTTTGTACCCCGTCTAATCACAATAAAACACAATCAGCCAGAGAAAGTGCAGAGCAGGCAGAAACATGGAGATGAGTGGATCACTGGAGAAATCAAGGGGGAATGCTTAAGATTGCTGAAAATGAATGAAAATGAGAATATAACATATCAAACCCACAGAATTCAATGAAGGCAGTTCTAAGAGAGGAGTTTATAATTGTAAGTGCCTACACTAAAGAATCAGAGATTTCAAATAAATAGTGTAATTTATACCTTAGGGCCTTGAAAAACCAAGAAAAAGCCAAAGCACTAACTGGAAAGGCAGTAACTAAGATCAGGGCTGAGAGTAGTGAAATGGAGATGTTAAAAACAATACAAGGGATTCAACATAAGAAAGAGTTGACTTGATAAGAGGTAAACAAATTGGCAAGTGCTTAGGCCATACTGGCCAAAAGAAAGAAGACCCAAAAAAGCATAGAGTTTTTTCATCTATATTATTGTAGCAGCATTAAAAAAAATTGAGTTCAAGCCCAGATGGATTCAATGGTGTATTCTATCAGACCTTCAAAGAAGAACCAATGCTTCCCAAACTATTTCATAAAATAGGAAAGAAAGAGTACAAACTCAAAGGATACAACAAAAAATTACACACCAATCTATTTGATAACCATAGATGAAAATCCTCAACAAAATACTTAGCAAACAGAATTTGAGGACAAATAAAAAAAGATCTCGCTTCCAGCAGTGGTGGCGCACCCCTTTAATTCCAGCAGTTGAGAAGCAGAGACAGGTGGATCTCTGTGAGTTTGAGGCCAGCCTGGTTTACAGAGCAAGTACCAGGACAGACTACAAAGCTACACAAAACAAAACAAAAACAAAAAACAAAACAAAGCAAAAAAAACTTTGCAAACTAGTTCAGCCACTATGGAAATAAGTATGGAGGTTTCTAAAAAGCAAATTAATAAGCCTAACACGTGACCTGTCTATACCACTCCTGAGTGTTTAACTGAAGGACTCCAAGTCACAGAAGAGACACTTGCACATCCATGCTACTGCAACGCTGCTCACAGTAGATGTTCTGAACCCACTTAGGTGTCTGCCAAGAGAAGAGATGAGGAAACTGTGATTCACAGACACACTGGAGTTTTTATAGCCCTAAAGAATGAAGTTAGGCCAATTTCAAGGCAGAACAATTAGAAATAATCACTACGCAAATAAGGTCAGTCTCCGTAAGAGAAACATTGCCTGTTTTCTAGTCTTTATTGATACATAAAGTCAAATGTACAAATGCCATGAAAGTAGAAGCAAAACTGTGAAACAAAGGGAGAGGAAAGGGTTGAAGGAAGAGGAGCAGGGTATAGCAGACAAGGAATACCCTCAAGTACGTTACATACTAGCATGGAAACGGCCTTAGGTGGGTGAGGGTGTGGCTCCATTGGTAGAGTATTTGCTTAGCATGCAGGAGTGTCCTAAGTTTAGGTCCCAGAACAGCATAAATGGACCACAGTGGTACTCAGTGTCAACACCATGGCAAAAGTGATCTACGCAGAATAACGGGCACCACCACTGGCAGCCCCTGACCTTGAGCTAGACACAGGAGTGCTGCTGCAGATGAATTCTGGATCAAGTGGACCTGTGAGACTGTCAAAAGAAAGGAAGGGAGAGAGGGAGGGACAAGGAAAGAGGGAGGAAAGGGGAGAAAGGGATAGCAAAAGGAAAATGATCTTATGTGTCTATGTATAATTTCTCAAATAGTAGTAAGAGGAAGGAGGGAAGAGGGAGGGAGGGAGAGGGGATGGAAAGAGAGAGAATAAGTCATCATTTTCTGTATTCCTTCTCAATTCTTCCTGTCCCACAACAAGCTGTTTCCCTTCCAACAAAGAAAGAAGGCCAAACTTTACAAAATTTTATCTGACTTAATGAGTAAGCATCCAAACGCTGGAAAGAGGACAGAGAAGAAAATCAGAGTCACTTGGATTTATGAGGCAGGCTTCCAAATTTATCTGTGAAAAGACGGAAGGTCAAAGAAGGGAGTGTATTGGTAATAATTGGAAATGAGTTAGATGGCGGAGGTCAGTTAAACAAACTTTAGTTGTTTGAACTTCAAAATCACACTTCCAACAATCTACTCCAAGAGCTAAGAGAAATTTCCATTATTTTACAACCATGTGTAGAAATTTTTCACTCCTACAGCCATAATTTAAAGTCCAATTTTACTAGATCAGGAGTGATCTTTTGTGGACTTTATACATTACATAAAGTAGCAACTCATAATTGTCGCGTCACAAAATCGAGCACTAAATCCATTTGAAGTAACAAAATTAAGTTCCCAGGTGTGACGCCATGCCTATTTGTCTCACAGTGAAAATCCTGACTTCTTTCTGGGAGGGGATATGCCAAGGCAAAAAGATCTGTGGTCCAGGTTTCCTCACTGTAGTCTGAGGACAGGATCACCTCTTTGGTCTGAGCATAGGTAGTGCTAAGAATTCTCCAGTGGCTAGTTGCTCTGTTTCTCTGATCTTTAGCATTCACCCTGATAGCAGACTCTGAATTTTTATTATTAATTCGTGTTACATAAGTCTCCGTGTCATGATTTTGGAGTTGGTTGGTGGCCCAAAGAATGCCTACTACAATCCCCGAAACACACAGAACATAAAATTCCGTAGGGAGTTCTCACTCCTCACATTGGCACAGTGTAAACTTCTAGAGCCTAGGAAGCTGGCGGTAACTATCAATAGATGTTAAATAAGTAAATCAATGTATAGATTACTTTTTAAGATACTTTATAAAGAATATACAATCTTCCAAAAAAACGAAAAAATGAGTTGCATAAACAGTTCAACTGAACCAGCATGGTATTTTAATTGCTGAATGTCTCCAGTAAGAAGGAATCTGCACCCACAACAGCTATTCACCACCAGAACACTGTTTGGCACTTTCTACCTAGCTTTTCACTTAGTCTTCACAGGTCCACAGTCTGCAGCATCGCCCTGCAGATGAGCACATGTTTAGAGGGAGCTGAAGAGAATGGCTGAAGCCATTTACCTGGTTAAAGGCAGACCTAAGGAAGGTCAGTGTTCATGTTCTGTTCCTCCACACCTCTCGCTTTGGTCTTTTATTAAAACATTATTTGCAAACCACACATTGACATTAGCTCAGGAAACATTTGCAAAAACCTTCATGGAATATATGGACCCAAAAAAGCACAGTTAGCATTTGCCACATCCTAAGGCAGACAGACATTGCTGCACATGACCCCGAATGGGATTTACCAACATATCTGAGTAACCATGGCATGCTTATGAAAAAGCTACTTGTCCAACCTAGACAAGCTTAAGGTTTCAGTGTCCCTGAGAGTTAGAGGACCCATTAGAATCTGGATCTTAACTGTCTCCCCATTGAGTTCAAGGCTTGGTCCACTCCCCTCAACAACCCCTCACCCCACCCTCCAAAATAACCCCCTCCCCAGGGCACTATGCTGACAGTTTGGAATCCTTAAGAAGGCGCATAGTAAGAGGTTTTCAGATCACTGGTCTGTGTTTAAAGGGAACAATGGGACTCTAATACCCTCCTTTTCTCTCCAGGCTCCCCATTCCCACTCCCCTTCCTTCCCTCTCTGCCTCCTGGCCAAGACAACAGACTTCTTTGATCAAGCATTCCCGCAGTATAGCAAAATGAAGCGTCCTTTTGTAAGTTGCCAGGTATGTCAGATATTCTGTCACAGTCACATACAGCTTGCACAGATCCCTCCTCATATATGGTGCCCAAACACTACAGCACCCCTGTCACGATTGGAGAACAGACACCAAGACCCTGGAGGCCTCTGACCCTGGATGGCCTTACAGATGAAATCCACCACTCCTTAGCTGGTTGGCCAAAGCAGTGGAAGACAGTGAACTCCACTGAGCCAAAATCAGGGTGGGGGAATTCACCAAAGAAAGACAAATTTCAAAGGCCTACTGAACCACATTCCCAACACTTTTCCTTGAGTAAATAATACCTCGTTAAAACTGATGAAAACCTCAGCGGAAATATTTATCCAGACAACATGGTAGTGACATAAGCTGTTATGATAACACACACACAAACACACACACAGTTCAACAACTTCATCAGTGCTCATGGGGAAGAAACAGACTCTCCACCCCCGAAACACTTGCTAATTATTTTGACACAATATGTGCCGTATACACAATCTGCTACTGAAGGAAAGAGTGAATGAGAACACATTAGCCAGAGGCGGCTGCTCCGCCACCCAGGTGATGCAACCCTGCAAGTCTGCAGCAACGAGGAGTGTTTTTCCAGGTCATCAGCTCTGTCAAAATAAATGCCAAATCCTCATGTGGATATGAAAACTGAATGTGTTAGAAGCCAAATTTATTTGAAATTATTAAGTGACAAGGCATATTTCCATTGTTTTCTCGCCCTTTCTGTTAGTTATCTCTGCTTTTAAAATTTTCCACACGGAAGCTTTTTATTAAAAAAAAATCTCAATTTAGGGTGATGTGGGATTTTTGTTTGTTTTTTCTTGTTGTTTACCTCAATTGAACCTTTCTTTTAAGAGATAAATATACTTTCTTTCTTTTCTTCCTTCCTTCCTTTCTTTCTTACATTTCAATACTTTCCCCACAATACAAAGAGGGGAGACATGCTCTCAAATGGCACCCTGATGCTAAGAATCCTTCAATGGAGTTATTTCTCTGTGTCTTCAACCTCCAGCAAAAGAAGAGTGATTTTAAAAGGTCAGATCACAAAGAAAGAGGAGGAAGACGGATTTCAAAGGCAGTATCTGGTGCTCACTTTGGCAACACATATACTAAAATTGGAACAATACAAAGAAGATTAGCATGGCCCCTGCGCAGGGATGACATGCAAAAGCACTATCTGGCAGCGGAGATGAACTCTGTTTTCAACTTCCTTCTCAATCTCAAACTACAGGCTTCCTAACCAATTGGATCCTTTATTAAAAAAAAAAAAAAAGCTCATGTTGCAGCCTGGACAACAGGCCAAAGGCACTGATGTTCCCCTTCACTTTTGAGCCTGCTGTGGGTCAATGGTCTTAGACCCTGTCACTTATATTGTATTGTTTTAATAGAATGCTGATTGGCCAGTAGCCAGGCAGGGAATATAGGTGGGGTGACCAGGCAGGAAGTAGAGGAGGGGCAACCAGAACAGGAGAATTCTGGGAAGAGGAAAGACTCAGTCTGCAGTCGTTACCCAGATACAGAGGAAGCAAGATGAGAATGCCTCACTGATAAAGGTACAAAGCCACGTGGCTAACACAGACAA
>LOJH01002425.1:14746-56416 GCA_001685095.1 Ellobius talpinus | reverse complement strand
GGCTCACAACCATCTGTAATGAAATCTGGTGCCCTCTTCTGGCCTGCAGGCAGACATGCAGGCAGAACAATATATACATAATAAATAAATCTTTAAAGAAAAAAAAAGATTAAATATGGTTGGGTCTAAAATATCCCCCACAGGTTCAAGTGTTTGAATACTTGGTACTCAGTTGATGGTGCTGTTCTGGGAGCTAATAAAACCTTTAATACCGTGGACCAACTGGAAGACACAGTCCACCAAGTGGGGGAGGGTGGCTTTGAGGGTTACAGCTTTAGGTCCTGAGCAAAGCTTCTTGATTCACTAAGATGTGAACAGGACACATGACAGCTGTTCCAGGCTCCATGATGGACTGAATCCCCCGAAAACTGCTAGTTAGAATAAATCCTTGTTTTTGTTAAGTATCCTGTCTCAGCAACGAGAAAGCAAACGTCTAAGGGTATACCAAGCATTACTAGCTGTTTGCTGGGTGTAAAACTATGGCTGGGACCCCCCCCCCATGCACTTTTGCTAAGAGCCATACAGATGTATGTTGCTGCTATAGGGAGCAGGTATTGAGATCAAGTTACCTTCCCAGTGACTGTTGCCCTTGGTATGACTGTGGACAGCTCTCCTCTCTGCTCTACAGGTCAGGCCCTTCCTGGGCTGGGAGACCATAAGCAGTGTTTACTGCTTTCCCGGGGACACAGATACTATTGCTTGCTTGCTACTGGTCTTGGTAATGCATGTCCTGGCTGCTGTTGCCAGGGCTCTAGAATGGGTGGGGGCACTAGCGTACATTGGGGGGCTCTGACAGCTCTTTTTCTTTCTGGTGTCACATGACTCTGCAGTAGACTTCAGAGTTGTGAAGACAGGTGACATAACTCAGGAGGCTGAAGGAGAATTGCTGTGAACGCGAGGCTTTATTGCGGGACTATCTCAAAACAAAAAGATGCTATGGCTGTCAGAGGCTTTTTTGGTGAGGGAGTTGCAGTCAGCCTCCAAGCCCCAGCGAACACCTCACCAGCTGGGTCTGGGTCAGACAGAATCTTCCTGCCAAGTTGGTTTTTTTTTTTGCCTCCTGAGTGCTGCTGGGATTAAAGCATCCCACCATTGCCTGGCCCTGCCAAGTTCTTGCTGCACTGGGTACCTACGGGGAGATACAGCAGCCAGATTTAGGTTCAATTCTGACCAGCAGGTGGCAGTCAAGGGCAGGGTCACCGACTCCGCTCCTTTTAAAAAGCTAGCAATGAAGGGCTGGACTCTATCCAGGACACCTGGGCATTCCTGATTCACTACTTCCTGCTCCAACACAGGCTGCCTTCAGGGACACCCTCAGGCTCACTGTAAGGCCATACATTGCAGTCTGGGTTCTGCATAGGATACCAGCCAGCACATTACTCTCTGGGTCCTGACACCACGCAGCAGGCAGCATCCAACACAGGGACTGGGGCTGCTAGCTGGGAGTGGGGGGATGGGGTAGGGTGGTGGGTGTGTCAAGGCTGAGTGAAGAGAGAAACAAGAACTCTGTAGATATTTATTCTACTTCAAGTAACAAAACGTATGAAGTCCTGTGTTTAAATGGACAGTGATAACTGCAATCCCAATACAATGTACAGAAATTTCTAGCAAGTAAACTTAAACACACTTGGTTTGCAGGCCTGTGCATTTAAGTTAGAAAATTTTACTTTGTATGTTAAAAAAAACTTCACATCTTATTAGATGTTGAAACTGAGTCATGTAATTTAACCTACTGATATTTGGTTTATAATAGCAAATATCCCAAACTTGCTATTTTTCCATGTCTTCTCAACTTAAAAAATTTGTACTATAAAGTGAAAAAAAAAACTGTAGTGATGTACAATGAAATAAAAGACTCCAAAGAACAAATGAAGCTCTCCAGTTCTCTATCTGAAAAAGTAAGTTTATGAAAATATAAAAGGAACTATCAAACATATTTGCACAGTCAAATAGGTTAGCCGGCCTTCTCGGCATCTTCAGAGGGTCTATGTGGCAGCAGGGTAGTAGCCAGGGGAGTAGCCTTTCATGAAGCGGTCTGTTTCACCATCATCCTCCTCTCTTCCAGATTTGGTACAAACACTGCCCACCCCACTGAAGTTCCCAACCCCATCACCTGTCCAGGGTCTGTGTCTGTGACTCTGCGGAGAGCCACTCAGAGGACAGCATTGGGCAATGCTTCTCTGATTGACTCCTGCCTCTTTTCTCTTAAGCAACTCTGAACCACTTTGCTTCTTTCTTTAGGCTGATAAATTTGAGCATTTAAAATAAATTGTCATTTAAAAGTAACAATTTCCTCTAGGACGAATTATTTCTAATTATGTTCTGAAAAAACTTGTAAAGTGATGCATTGTGGGGAGCCAGGCCTAGGAAGACTGTTCTCCCCCGGCTGCAAGCACACACCCCCAGCTCACCGTGCCTCGACAGTGCTTTCCACCCAGGACACTAGAGTCCCTGGACAGGTCTGGGTCTGTGGAAGCAGAGATGGCAGCACAGGGAAAGCTAGCTCTACAGTCCACTGAAATCCCCTTAAAACTTACACCAGTCAAATTATTGGAAAAGATAACTTTATAATCTGAAAAAAGCAATATGCTTTTGTAGATACTTTCCCATTTCTGTAATTTTAAATGGAAATATTAAGTTATTAAAAAACATCAGAATTGTAAAGTTGGGAAATTTTGTAACAAACCATTATACACAAAATTACAGTAATTCCTGAAGTCCAGAATATTATATCCTGTATCTAATTTCATAGCTATTTCAAAAACTCTTTGCTCAACACATTTTATGCACTTGGCTTTTACAGGGGTCTTTGCCAGGCTGAGCCTATATTAACAATAGCGGACACGAGGTCGTTGTCCTCACCAGAGTGTGTCTTGTTACCAGCCCTGGGTGCAAAGGCCTCTAGGCCTGGGCTGCAGCAGGGCCCGCATCAGAGGTCCTAGCCTCAGACTTCAGGTCCCGTGGGCTCTCTCTGCTCTTACTGCGGTCTTTCCGGTCCCGGCCTCGGTCCCGATCTCTGTCTCGGGTTCTCTCACGGTCCCTGTCCCGGTCTCTGCTCCGGGACCTGTCTCGGTCTCGGTCTCGGTCTCGCCGCCTTTCCCGGTCACGGTCGCGATTCCTGCTTCTCTCCCGGTTCCGATCCCACTCCTTAGCTCGGTCGGTATCTCGCTCCCTGTCCCTGTTGGAGCTTCTATCCCTGCCTTTGTCCCATTCCCGATGTCGGTCCCACTCCCGGTTCCTCTCCCAGTCTCTTTCTCGACTCCAGTTTCTGCCTCTCTCTCGCTCTCGCCTCCGATCCTCAAATGCCCGGCCCTGCCGATTCTCTAACCCTTGAGCTTCAGGCTCATCCAGAGGCTTTTCTTTAGGTCCTGATTCAAACCGCTCCCTCTGTCTCCCTTCAAAAGCCGGGTTCCTATACTCATGGCCTTTGCTTTCTCGGAACTCTGATGTGGCCCACTGTCCATCAGTCTCAGGGCCCTGCCCAGGTCCAGCATTGGAAGGCAGGGCAGTGGCTGGGCCTGCCTCATCCCATCGGTCCTTCCTATGCTGAGGGTGGTGGCTTGGCAGCTCCAGCAGGGGCCGAGGGGGAGGCTTCACAGGCTGTGAAGACGGGCCTTGAAAGTGAAATCGAGGTGGCTGTTCATTTTTCTCAGCAAAGGGAGCAGAACCCCTTGGTCCTCCATAGGGCAGGGGTGCAAGTGCCCTCTGACCTGCAAACCGTGGTGGTGAATTCACCCTCTGCTCTTCGAACTGCTGGGGCTGAACACCTCGGGGGCCAGGTATGAAACCCGGTGCTTGGCCCCTGGGCCCTTCAAATTGGCCAGGGTGAGGGCCCCGGGAAGTTTCGAACTGACTAGGATGGGGCCCACGTGGGCCCACAAAATGGCCAGGAGGTGGACCCCTTTGACCTCCAAACTGAGATGGTGGAGGTCCTCCACGGGGCCCTTTCATCTGAGTCAGAAGTGGCCGTCTCTGGCCTCCAAACTGGAAGGGTGCCCTGTTCCCCATGAACGGAGCCTGATCTGGCCCTTCACACTGAGCAGGGCCCCCTGTCATCTCATTGTAGGAAGCATCCTGGAATTCCCTGTTCTCCCCATGTGGATCCTTGCGTTCTTCAAATTGGGCCGGTGCTCCTCCTCTGGGCCCACTGAGATAGGAAGGTGAGAGTCCCCTGTTGTCCCCATAGGGAGGTGGCCCATGTTGCCCAGAGAATAAGGAAGGGATTGGTGGTTTCTGGGCCCCAAATTTGGCAGGTGAAGGGCCTCTTGGTCCATCATTGTTAGGAACAATATTCTCTTCTGAAAATGGAGGGACTGGCCCCCTAGGTCCTGGGAAACCAGGGCCATGATGCCCTGATATCCCAAAAGTGCGTGGTAAAGGTTCACGCTGGCCAGGAAACTGGGGCTGAGGGCCCCCTCCCCTCTGCCCAGATTGGGGGAATGGAGTAGTGCCCTCACCAGGCCTGGGCTGTGGCTCTCTGCTGTCCTCGGTATCAGCTGCTGGGCTCTCACTCCTCCCAGCAGATTGTGCACCCCGAGGGTCCTCGAATTGGGATGAGCCAAGAGATGTTTCCTGAGACAGAAACACGGGCCCTGGAAAAGGCTCCCTGCGTCCAGAACTAAAATTCTGGGCTTCTTCAGGGTGCAAAGGGAAGCTGGGTGGAAAGGCGGTGCTTGGGGGTGTGGGCAGCAGCACTCTGCGGGGTGCTGCTGGCCTGGCTGTGCCATCACCAGCAGTAGGAAGGTGACTGCTGTCCAGGGGCAATGAGACAGGGTTACCAGGGTGCTCACACTTCTGAATGTCATGTTCAGGTCTCAACACAGTGTTTTCGCCTGGAGCCCAGGGAACGGCCACTGGTTCCTTGGCTTCTGGAGCCAGCCCAGGCCCCTGGGCTGCTGTGGTCCCAGCAACAGTAGTCTCCCTGGCAGGCAGGGTACCTTGTGGGCCAGGTGTGCTTCCTGTGGGGGCCCTGGGAAGAGGTTCATTCTCAATGTTCTCAGCAGCCAGTCTCCTGGCCTGCCTTGGATCCCTACTCTGTCTTGAGTCTAAGTTGTGGTTGGCACCCAAGGCCCCATGACTTGGGTCTGGGGCCTGTTGTTCCTGGGAGAACAGGTCTGTCTTGGCCAGGGAAGACTTGGGAGGTGGTGACATCAATGCATCTGACACAGAGAAGTGTGCCATGGAGACACCAACAGCAGCCCTCTGCTGCCGAAGGGCTTCTTCTTGTTCTTCCAGCTGCCTCTTTTGCTCCTCAATCTGCTTATTTAGCTCTTCTAACATTTTCTGTTGCTCTACCAGAGAGACATTCGTGGCATCAGTGGTAAAGTCAGCAGGCCTCTCTGTGGAGCTGGCTTTCACACACATCCGATTGGGCAGGTCATCAATGGTCACCTTAGCTTCTTCTAAGATGGTCTCATCTTCTGGATCATAGGCCACCTCTTCCTTCTCAGCTGTCTCAGGAACATTTTCCACATCATGGTGACTCCCTGGCTCAGCAATCAGGGTATGAAAGGCTCGCTCTGGGTTGTACTCTTCTTCTGGGTCATAGGGCCTGTCATCTTCCTCCTCTTCCTCCAGAGCCTTGTCTTTTGAGAACTGACCAAACTGTTGAACAATTGGATCCAACAAAGGAGCTGCTGACATGGCATCCTCCCCCTTGGCCTTGGAATCCTGATGTGATGTGGAATCCTGAGACACAGACCCAACAGATTCTTTCGTGGAGGGTTCAAATGATTTCTTTTTCCCAAACAGAGTCTGCAGGATGTGCTCCAGAGGCGAGGCTGTTTTTGAAGTGGCAGAAACAACAGGGGCAGCTGTGGTGGTCATCACTGCTGATGTGGTGGGTACTGGGACAGTGCTGGTGGGCCCTGGCTTGAGGGATGACAGTATTTTCAGTACTGGGGGTTCAGGAAGAGGAGGGGGGGGTGGAGGAGAACCAGGGGGTGTAGTGCTGCTGGCAGCTGTGTCTGCAGAGTGCAGGTGGTACTTGGGAGTCTTCTTCTCAGATGGCAAAGTTGCAGTTACTTTGGGATACACTGAAGTTTCTACCTCTTCCTGTTGGAGTCGAGTCCGTTTCTCATCTATTTTGTCTAACTCTCCAGCATTTGAAGGACGTTTGACTTTCTGACATATTACTAACCCAAGTATTATATTTGGACGTGGTGATTCAAGACCTGGAAAACAAAATATTTATACAAACTTTAGAATCTAAGCCTAGCTTCCACCCTTCAGAGGAACTTTCACTAATGGGGAACTTCAATAGAAGAGATTCTGTGGCAAAATAAAATCCCACGTTTAAGAAGCTTATTGTAGAAAGCTAAGGGATTGTAGTCTTAGGCATACTCACCTAGTTCCAGCTCTAGTGGTCTGAAAAGGACCCATAACAAATCAATACCCATCAGAAACCACAAAACAATAACTTAAGTCATGAGCAAACCCATCCCACATCAGAAATCATGCTGTCTTTCCAGTTGCTAAAATGCCAAAGCTACAGAAGGTGAAAAGAGATGGGCATCTACTGGTTGTTGGGACATCTGACTGGCAGGGTTGGCACACAATGGTGTTTTTGAGACAGGGTTTCTTTGTGTAACTGTGGCTGTCCTGGAACTCACTCTATAGATCAGGCTGGTCTTGAACTCAGAGATCCACCTGTCTCAGCCTCCTGAGGGCAAACAGTGTTTGAAAGTCTCAGCTATGCTCTCATTTGCCCCCACGGCACACCAGGGGGTTAACATACGAGCTGCACAGGTTAAGTTAAATATACTAAGTTAGCAAATAGTTAGGGACCAATTCAACTCAAACTAAAATGAACAATGACAGTGAATTCAGTGTATGATGTCAGAATTATAGTTAATGAGAAAATAAAGCTCAATTTAAAACAAAATTTACTGGGCATTGACATATCACATTCCTACTGGGCCGTGAATGGTGGCACAACTACTGGCCTGGAACTTGAGGGGCACCAGCAGCAGCTGGATTTTGAGTTTAGGGTCACCTACTGCTCACGTCTTCATAAAGACTCCTATGAATCAGTGAAGCACGGGGCATCTGCAAATGGTGGTAAGGAATACACCCCAGGGAGGAAGCACTAGGGAGACTCAAGGCTCACTGCTCTTAAAGGCAAGGACCTCTCTAAGACAGTGTGGCCAAGTCAGCTCAGGAATGCCAGTTTTCAGTGCTGCTTCCCAATCCTCTATATGTAGAACAAAACTAGTAGCTGGGCAGGGGTGGGGGAAGAGGACACAGCGTCAAGAGTACAAATGTAAAATGAAACAAGCTATCAATCTGACCACACTATTCAATTTACTGTTATAAAAATACAATCGTATGATTTTTAAGCGATTTTTAATCACTACCAAAGATTTTACTTGTTTTAAGCTACTGTAAACAACTGCTTCTAGACTCTGTTACATAGTTGGTTCTAAGGGTGTTACAAATCCTAAATTCCAGTAAGGCTTAGCACACAATGGGGAACGGAGGTGGCAGACTGGGCCAACCACTGAGAGCTGACCACCCAGCCCCCACACCTATACCCTCCTCCCTCTTTCCAGGAATCTCTGCGCCAGCCCCCTGCTTCTTGGAGGGATGTATGGAAACTAAACAGTGCTGTAATTACTTAGTGTTTCAGAGAAAAGAGCTAGGCAGTAGGGGAAAAAAAAACTTGACGTGCAGGCAGATTCTACTGAGCACTCAATGTGTGGAAGGCTATCAAGTTCTAAGGAAAAATTAAGGGGCTTTTAAACTTAAAACGGCAGCTGCTTCCTGAATACATAAAGCTTAACATCTATAGTTTGGATTAATTGCCAAACCAGGTTTTTAGGCTTTCTGGAAGAACCTGTAGAAAATGGCCAGAACTTAAAAGTTTGAGTCACAAAAACTTGTTGGAACATTTGAGCCACAAGCTGAAGTTTTACTGGACAGCTCTGTAAACCAGGCTCTTTTCAGAATCTGACACTAGGAAACTGGCTGGGGGTATGGGGTTGTAGAGGAACACGGTGCTCTTAAGGGCTGGGAGTCCTGGTGTGAAGAGGCAGGGTTGGCAATTTAACGTGGGTCACTAGTCCTCGACAGAGGATTTTCTGTCTCACTCCAGAAAGGACTTCCAGACCACCCAATTGCAGATGGGTCCTCTACTGTATTAGACGCCTGCTTCCACTGCAACCAAAACTCAGGTGGTCCAGGGTACTGTGTCCCAGCACAGCAGGATACTCCAGCATCCACAGTAAGCTCGTAGCTGTGGTAGAGTTCATGCCGGCTGTGTGTACAGTAGGAAGCCTAGAGCTGCATCTCACTAGCAGCTGTTTCTAATCACCTGGTTACCCATGTGCATACTGCAGGGCTCCAAGACTGGTCCATGTTCTCTAAATTTCTGGCTAACCTCCCCAGAATGCACAGCCCTATTCTGAAACAACCATTATTGCCTGTCTCAAGTATACCTACAACTACATAAATATCCACAAGGAATGGTGGCTCATATGTATTATTTGCTCAGGAGTCTGAGGGCAGTCAGATCTTCATGAGTTCAAGGCCAACTTAAGACTATTTGGTGAGTTCCAGGACAGCCTGAGCCAAAACCCAAATAAGACAAAGAAGAAAAAAAAACCCACCCACCCAAATCCAACCATAGCGAGTACCCTGGAAGCAGCATCATCTTGTGAACAATCAAATTCAATTATCCGTCATGGGCCTTGGAAGTATCTTCGCTGAGGAGTGAGGGGCATGTCCTTTGGTTAATTAACTTTGGTTAATGATGCTGCTCCATTGTGTATGCAAGGTATGTCATGTAACAGGAAATGTTAATGAAGGTCAGATGCCCCAAGTCTCCGATTCTACCCCACACCTCTAGGAGGGGCAGTGGAGATCCAGGTTTCTTGGGGTCCACTTTCCAGGCTTGCTGCATTTTGTCAGCCATCAGGTTAAGAATTCAGCTCCCCAGAGTGTGGGATGTATGGCCTGAGAAGCAATGGTCACCCCAGCTGCAGTGCTGATAGGGGTTCCACAAGAGCCAGCACTAGACAGAATGGCAGTTACTTACACACCACCCTCTTTGGGGCTCTTATGAGGCTGTCAATTCACACAACTACACAAAACAAGCAGTGGGAATCTGACATAGCAGATGCAGTTAAAATGTGCTCTTCAACTACAAGGGATGCACTGTTTAGTGTGTATGAAGGCAAGCTCTTTAAGCTCCACCTCTGTCCCCGTTTTTAAGGTGCAAATGCCTACTTAGCCTTTGGACTCAGTGGGTATCAGATAGAAGATAAACCAGACTGAAGAGGTGTGCCAGTTAATCTCTTGGGACCAGTATCCAGTCATGTTAGCAACAGAGTCTGCAGATGTGGCTGAAGACAACCACCTGCTTCTACAGATATGGGAGGTGGTGCTGTAAACGGTGGGCATGTTAGTGTTCCCATTTATTAACAGAATCTCCTCAAAGTAGACTCCCGCTGATCTCACACCTATCAAATCGACACCTCTATTCCCCAGTCCAACAGTATGTTCAAGACGAAAACTCTTTTATGGTTTGAATCTGTCAAAACAAAATGTACACACCTGCTGGATCAGAACTGTGTTTTTAGGTATGACTTGGACACACTTGGCAACTATGAGGGACTGAATACTTCCCAACCCACTCAGCACACTCTCACACACATGTCCTTCCTCTTCGACTCTGAAGCTGTAAGACTAGGGTAAAGCCACTGCACTCAGTGCATGCTTGGGGTAACAAGAGCGCTGTCCATCTTCTTCCAGGTGCCCGAGTACAAAGGACACCACGGAGCATGTCAGTCTGCATGCCCTCTGCTGGGCACCACTTGGCAGGACACTGGGAGCCCCTGTACTACCGGAAGAGTTATGCTGGCTTACAAGAAGCAGAGGTAGACCTAGGGCAAGTGGCCCTAGCTATCGCATGGTTCCAAGTCAAACAAACAATGACCAGTTTCCATGACATATTTTTATTGATTTAAGATAGACAAAGTAGTACATTCCATTCAATACTGTATTTGATTTTGATTACAGTTTCTATGCAAAGCTTTGATACATACACAAGAAAACTGTAGTGCTTACCTGCTAATATTTCAAAGCACAAAACTTGCCAGCTAATTGAACTGTTTGTGTAAACACAGACACTGGAGTGTGATACTCCCTGAGGGTGGTTTGGAGAGGAGACTGGCTGCATGCTGGTGTACTGGGAAGTGCAACAGGCACCAACACCAAATGAAGTGCCTTGGTTTTCTTCAACCTGGCAGTGAGCCCTGATGAATAATTTGAGGTGGGTACATGGGTTTCAGACTCAGTGTTGTCAGGGCCAGGTAGAAGGGAAGGGCTCCTGCAAATAAACTAGGCTCGCTCCCTTAAGGTCACAAGTTGCCTGAGAACCTGTTGGTGGCTTTAAAATAGCATCTAAACTAGTGTGGAGAGGATGGACAGTGGAGTCAGAAGGATCTATCTGACAGGTATAAACAGTTCTAACAGACCAACAGTATTTTTGTGTAAAATCATTACAAAAGACAAGGGCACTTAGAGTCATTAAAAAACCCCAGCAGCTCAGGATGTACTGACTGGGTCTGTAAATTTTACACATGCTAAGCCAAGAATCAAATGCTGGCAGTAGGTGTTCTCAAGTTGTGGCCTAAGTACTTTTGAGGTCTGTCATTTGGACTAGAGTTCCAAAGGCCAATGTCAGGAAGTTCTGAGCTCTGAGTTCGGGTGGAGAGGAGCTAGCTCCACGTGTAATGTTCTCTCCTCCCATCAGGATCTGCACCACACCACCTGGGGCTGACTTTACCTGAGCCTGTGAGGATGCAGCTCAAGGTGAGCGCTGTACCACTCTTACAGAGACTGCAGGCAAAGCCTTTGCATTGAGAGAAAGGCTTTGGGAATGCAGACCATTCCCAAAGTATGTGGAGAGACCCCCAGCTTGCTGGGTAGCTGATACTCAGATGGGGCCACTGGTTGGCTGAGGGGGCCCAAGGTGTCCAAGGCTTCTGGGAAGATTACATGCTATGGGTACCGGGGGGAAAATAAGCCAGGAACAAGGCTCCAGCCCAATCTTACACACATATAGCACATACAAGCATAAACATACACACTCACACCTACACCTAGAAAATGCCAAGTCAAACCATCAGTATGTAAGGCAGGTCCAGCCACAAGCCTGGCCTAGGCCAAGGCTGTTTGCACTGATAGTGTACAAATACCACACATGTAATTGTGGCAACAATATCATTAAAAACTGTATTTTTTCAGTCCTTAAGTTAAAAAAAATCTTTAGAAGTCTATAGGTAATACTTCATTACTTTTCTAAATTCTTATTTTAACAAGACACACTTATGACTTCTGTGGAGGAAAATTTGCCTGTCTTTTGAGCGCACCCTTCAGTGCCACGGCCTCAGCGAGTGTGGCCCTCCACCCGGCCAGCCACTGTACATGAGTCTGAGTGGGCAGTGCCTATCTCTTAGTGGGATACAATATGTCAACCCCCAACCCCTGTCATCTTGGAAGCCCAGTGTGGCCTTATCCTGTCCCGGCTGGCTATCCCAAAACCCTGCACCCAAATGATTGTGTAGCCACAATGGATGGTACCATTCCTTTGGTTGTCTCCTTCCTGGCCCTGGCCACTGGGAACCTCCCCCAAGTCCTATTTGGGTAAGGGCTTCATGTACCCACCCCAATGCCCATGTACTCTGCAGGTTTCTCAACACTGGCCTCATTTGGTAATGCTGACGGAGATGGGGAGAGAGTATAAAGGATAAAGCACTGCTTTTTCTAAGCAAACTGGGGGCAAGGGATCTAACTCACACTTCTGCAATAAATGGTGTGCTTTTCCGCCGGAGAGGAGGGTGCCCAGGGGCAATGCCTGCCCTCACTTCAGGCACCACCCATGGACACTAATTCCTACCCGCGAGCTGAGACAAATCTAAGCGACCGGCCGCTCTTCACACAGGTGCCAAGGGTCAGCTTCTGGATCTTCACTTCCAGGAGAACTGGAGCCTCTTTCCCCTTGGTCATGGAAGATGCTGGCCAGAGCTCTTCACATGGCTGTCACCGAGCACTTCCAGGGCACTCTCTGCCACCCACAGTGGTATTTTCTTTTTCTTATCCCCAATATGGCTTCACAGAACACACTAATACACTTTGCTTTTGAAATGTGCTGGGCACTACAATTACCTACTGCATCATGCCCATTAACATTTAACCCCTGTATTATGACACCAACCAACACCTTAATGTGCATGTATTTTGAAACTGCAGGCACAGATAAAAACTCAAGCCATGAACTAGGAACAGGCTGTAGTTGGCAGAGGGCTGTCCTTCAGCATCCCAGCCAGTTTAGATGCAGTGCAAGTGGTGCGGGGTACAGGGCTTGGGGCATTCATCAGCTACCTCTATGACAGCATTTTAAAGAATGTTTAGCAATGTCAAACCCATTGCATTTTAGGTAAGATTAATTAATCCACTGGGGAAAAGAGACCAATTTAGGCAACTAGTGCCAATTCCCTAATTGAAGTCATGAAAACTCCTTGAAGGTGCTTAGCAGAGCAGGATATCACTGGACCAGAGCCCTCCATGTCATCTGAAGTCCAGTTTGTGTTTCTTTATATGTAATCTGCTAAGTAATACTTCCAAGGAAAGAACAAATCTAAATAGCTTGAAAAGGTAAAAAGAACTTACTACAGTGTGCAGTGATTGAAAAGTAGTCATTTTGAGATGCTTCTCCACGGCACTGTTACAAGACCCCTTAGGAATCAGGTCCTGCGGAGAAGCACCTTAGAATGGAAAAGGCCAGTTCACCTTGAGCAGAGCGGAAACAGTAATAGCAACCGTCTTTCTGGAGTGAAAGGCACCCCGGATCCAGGCAAACCCTGTCCTCCCTCTCTGGGTCTGGTTCTGGGTCCTGGCATTTGAACAACTCCATGGTCTGAGGCAGCAGACAATGTCTTGTGAGGAGTCAATTTTCCCATGAACTAAGATACCTTTAGAGCCATGAGCCTAGATTTCAGATAACAGGTTCTCCTGCCATGCTTGGTTCCATTGGTTGTCCTAATCTAGTTCGGGGGCCAGGTGGCAGATGTTCTTGTGACAACCTGAGAGGACTGTGTCAGTGTAGAGGACCATGTGAGATTGGCTGTGCCTACACTTCCCAGAAACTGGGTGCTTGCTTACCTGGGCCCTCAAAGGGCAAGAGTTTGGATGGCACAGGGTCCTTAGCACTCAGTGGAATCAGGTACAGGTCCTTGACATGCCTGTTGTTGTTCGCTACAACCCCAAACCGGCCACGGCTGCTAAAATAGGAGTAGAGAGAGATGTAGGCAACCTCCTCCTCCTCTGTGGCAGGGTGGAAACGAATCAGACAGAGTTCCTGAAAGACAAACAGAGCACAGGGAAGCTGCACCTGGGCTGCCCTAACGGCCCTGCTTCAGATGCAGACCCCGAGACACGCTGCCTAGCAGTTCTGTCACATCTACTGCCTGCAGTAATTCACATCAAGTGTAAAGGACACAGGTTCTGGTCAGACTGCTGGGCTCTGCCACTTCCATTCCCAGGACTTTGAGATGATGGGGATCACAGCACTGAGGACACACCAGCAGCAGGTGCCATCTGGGTGTCTCCACACTAGAAGGCCCGTCTATATGGTTTACCTCCTCTTGTGAGTGGTACAAACTATGGACCATTTTCAATAGAAACCTCACACATCACCTGCAGCTAACGTGAGGGATTTTTAGGAAGCCAAAGCCTGTGAGGAAAAACTGGGCCTGAGCCAGAATGCCTCCACGTTCCTACGTTCTTTTCCCTTAGTCACAAAAGAAGGACGCAAAGCCTGTGTATTTACTAAAATCTGAATACATTCACACCATTGTAAGTCAGAAGCAAACGGCTACCACTATTAGTCAAGTATAGCTTCACACCTTTATGTGCTTCTCAACACCCTTAACATCTAGGAAGTTATAGCTGATGTTTCAAACCTTAGCCCAATAAAGTGAGAAATTAAAAAAGGTTTCAGCAAACACAATCGCCCACTGTTGAAGAGACCACATTGTGAGCAGGTACCTTAGACACGGATGACTTGAGCTTGCCAACATAATCCCAAACTGTCTTTGGAGCAATCCTTCCACCGATGTGGATGGTGTCTGGCAAATCCTACACAAGAAGAACATGCAGTCAGCACCAGAGCTGCAGATTGACACAATTAATTCCAAAACACCAGATCACACAACAGAAACAGCACCACTTCAGAAGTGTCCCCTATAAGTCGGGTGGAAGGAAAAACCCGTCCTCCCAAGGATATTATGCTCAGAAGCTGAAACAGGCCAAATACAAGGAAACCTGAGCGGGGGACTGGGACGCCTGACTGTCTCTGGCCACACAACAGGGGAGCAGCATGGATCTGACTCCTCCAAGACCCACCCACCCGGAGGAGGACAGGAGGGGGAAGGGAAAGGGAGCGGGAAACATTGATTTCTTGGTTCTAACCTCACTGAGGTAATCCAAACACCCAGAGACAGGATATGCCTTAGTGACAAATTTTGCTACACTCTGCATATTAATAAATCCTTTCCAAATAGTGTTCAGCCGAGACAAAAAGAGAGTTGTGTCTCCTTCTGGCGGGGATCGTGATTCTGATATGCTGTAAAACCAAACCATAAAAAAGTGTTAGTTTCTTTTTGGACAATAGATATTTTAAACCGTGATGACTTCATACAAAAGTATGGAGCAAAAGAGAAGCCCAAAGTTAGTGGCTTCCTTTACCAAGCAACTATTTAAGTCATAATGACTTAGATATTTGGTCAAGAAAATAAGTTGTTCAGGCAACAAATCAATGGTCATTAAGTTAATTAAAAACTTTGTACTCAAGATCTGAATGAGACCAAAATATTAATTAGGCATCCAAGAGATGGAGCATCTTTAGGATACTGAAGCCAGGTTTCTGATAAATCTAATCACCAGACTTCCTTGTCAGTCTAAAGCAAGAGTTTGAGGTTTGCTCAGGCCCCATCCTAAACACACACCTGGTATTTGGTGATGGTGGTACTGACAGGTATCTTGGGTCAGGAGAGGAGGATGGCTTTGCCAGTATGGACTTAGGTACCACTGCAGGAGTCAAAGCAGGCTTTACCATGTCCAGTTTGGCTTCTGAAGTATGGGAGTTATCCAGGTGGGCTGCCATGGAGGCTGTGACAGTGCATGACCCACTCAGGGCAGTCCTGGGGTCTCGGCCAGACAGAGTGACTGTGGTGACCACCCCATTGCCACCAGAGGCAGAGCAGGGAGAGAGGCCATCCAGTGGGGAGGGGTCAGGCTGGCCATCACCTGGAGGCCCAGGGAAACATTTTCTCTCCTGGTTCAGCATAGATATGCTCTCCAGGTCTGGGTCTGGGGCATTTTCAGGCAGTGTCTCTGCAGTTCCTTCATCAGCAGTGGTAGGAACTGGATCAGATGGAGAACTGTCATGCCTGGGCTTCAAGTCTTCCTTCTTAGCATAAGCTGGAAGTTTTTGCTTCTTAGGAGCTGGTTCATCCTCCAGTGATGGAACCTGACCTGAAGCGTATGAGGTAAGAGGAAGACACATTCAAGAGCACAGCTCAGTCATGAGAGTAGGCAATGACTTATGTTAATCAAAAGATACTGGGACCAGGCTACATAAGCACCAGAAAGCCACCCTGTCTAAACTGGGCTGGAACACTGCTACCTTTACAAGAGTGACTTTAGAGAAAGCCCAGTTTTGTCTCATTTCCAAAGTTTCAGGCCCTAGATTATGCTCACCTGTACAAATTTTACAGTTTAGATCAAAAAGATGAGCCCGATGCTGACTTGTGGTGTCCTTTAGCATGCTGCTGAAGACATCCAGAAGAGGAGTCGTGTTCTTTTCAGGGGCAGCTCTCACTGACTCCTGTTGTTCCTACAATTGAAACACAAGCAGATCTTGCCTTTGTTGTTTTCTTGAGACAATGTCTCGAAATGTAGCAGAGGATGACCCCAAAACTCCTGATCCTCCTGCCTCCATCTAGAATAGAGGTTCTCAACCCTCCTAAGCTGCCATCCTTTAATACGGCTCCTCATGCTGTGGTGACCCATAATTGTAAAATTATTTTTGGTGCTACTTTGTAACTGTAATTTTGCTACTGTTATGAATTCTAATGTAAATATCTGATATGCAGGATATCTGATCTAATGACCCCTGTGAAAGGGTTGTTCTACCCTCAAAGGACTCATAATCCACAGGTGGAGAAAAACATATCTAGTAAGTGCTGGGATTACAGGTAACTGAGAACATGCTTGGCTCAAGCAGATAATTTCCTTCCCAAATTCAATCTATCTCTAAGTTAATAGCACAAACCAATGGAGAGTCAGGCGTGGTGCCAAGGCACTTGGAAGTGGAGGCAGGTGGATCTCTGAGTTCAAGGCCACCCAGATCTACAGAACAAATTCCAAAACCCTGTCTCTAAAAAAAACAAAAAAGAAAAAAAAATTAATGGAGAAAAAGCCCACCAAGATAGGTCTATAATCCCCAGATTCCAGAGGTGACATATTTTAGGCCAGACGAAGAGAGATTGTCTCAAAAAACTAAAGGAACCCAAATCGTCCCATTGAAGAGAAGCACTTGGGAAATACTACACCATGCATATACTTGTTCAAAGGTCAGTGACTTGCTCATAGACTTAAGACACCTGAAAGCAGGTAAGTAAGAGATGTTAGTCTCCGTGTAAACACTGGACACCCCAAATGCTCACTTCTGAATCTGACACTGGTGGAGAATCTTCCATGTCAGGAATAGTTTCTGGCTTAGCAGTGTTCTTCTTGCTTTCATTAAGCAACTTAGTCCTGGACTCCATTACCTACAATGAGGATAGATATGAAGGCTTCAGCTTTGGGTTCTAGGTAGAAAGAATATTCATCCATCCTATAAATAGCTTAATTGATTCTAGAAGAATGAAACCTCCATGGCCTCAGGCAGTCACCCTCCTCAGCACTCACAGATTTTGTAGGCTTCTCTGTCCACATGGAAAGTTCTTTAGATACAAGTTCTTCAGGTTTCATTCTGACAAGTTTTGCCAAGGAGATTTCTTCTCTAAGAACTCTATGGAAAAGTCCCTAAGGAAAAAAAAAGCCCCTTTCATTTCCTCACCCATAAGGCTTTAGTGTTATCTTTACTCTGGGTCAGTATGAAGAAACAAAGCAACACAGTGGAAATCAGACGGACCCTGAATACTCCAACAACTTTTAGCACACACCCTGCAGAAGTGCACCCTCCGCCCACTATGAAATAGGCAATAGTACAACTGAGAGCCGGCTTCAGGGTCATCTGCAGAGTCTATGCCTTCTCAGGATCACAAATCACGTACACAACTTGAAATCCAGTTTAAAAAGTTGGAAGCCAGTAGAGGTGATACACACCTGGGAAGCAGAAGCACAAGCCTGCCTCAAAAGCAGTAGTTAGGAGGCCAGATAGTACATGCATTTAATGTCAGCACTGGGATCTGAGCTTGAAGCCAGCTAGAGCTACACAGTGAGACTGTTTGCCCCACAAAAGTTAGAAATAAAGGCAGGAATATGTATCACTTCTACCATGGGATTGCAGAGCATGCGCTGCAGTCAAGACACTTGATTCTGGTCCTAAAACTCAGAATTGTGTGTGCTCAGAGTCTAGAGAACACTATAAACAATCCCAGGAGTATAAAGGAGAGGCATCATTGAGAACTGCAAGGTACCACGTATCATGTGGCTGAGGAAGAGAGGTTAAGGCAAAAAAGGTTGCTTGAACCTTTAATCCCAGCACCTGCTAGGCAGAAACAAGTAGATCTCTTAAGAGTTTGAGGCTAGCCTGGTCTACAAAGCAAGACCCAGGGCAGCCAAAGCTACAGTGAGACCTTGTCCCAAGAAAATCAAACCAAAACAAACAAGGTCCACCAGATATCCCTGAAAATTGGGATCAAAAACTTTTAATCTTAGGGCAGTGGGCATGTGATTTTTGTAGCAATTTAGGCTAACCTAGTAAAATGGAAGGTGAGGAGTTATAAAAATCTGTTCTAGCAGAAAAGATGACCCAAAAAGACGGAAAGGATGCTCCAAATGCGATTTGGGATGTCACCGTGAAGCTAAGAGAAAAGAAGGCAGGGCTCTATTCTGGGTCAAAAATTCCCAACATCTAGTTGGGGGCACACAGACCTGATTCTTAGGATCCTTAAGGTTGAACATGATGCTGCGATATTTGCTCTTATAACGATTATCAGTAACCTGGAACAAGTTAAACATCTCCTTCTCAATGTGGAGGGCAATTTTTCCTACTTCATTTTCTGTCATTATTAAGTCATCGCTGTCATTGACTCTGAATAGAATGAAAAGAGGGATTATATAAATCAGGGGGCACTTGCCTAGTGGGGAAATCCAGAATACTATCACCAACGCTTTCTCTACAAAAGGTATGACATGTACAATAGCCCACCTTTTCCACAAAATCTCTTTCAAGGAGCGCCTTATATTTTGCCGAATTTGTGAATTGGGCTGTGCCGGGGCTGGTGAGGCCACAGAGACATTGGCAGCCACTGGCTTCCTCATCACTCCCACCACAGCAGCAGCGCCAGGCAACTTTTTGGAAGCAGCTGTCACAGGTGTTGGTCCTGCCTGCCTGGAAGAAGTGCCTGAAGGGTTGGCTGAGGGCCATGGCCTCTTGGGGATGGTACCCTTGAAGCCTGAGGGCAGCTTCTTAATGGCTGGTTTGGCTCCTGCCATGTTAGCATAAGGAGGAAGCTTCTTTGGAACAGGATTTCTAGGTGAAGTCTGTCTGCCCATCAAGGAACCTGGAGGAACTGTCTTCTTTGGGGCTGCAGCTGCTGCCACCGTTCTGTCCTCCATCCTTCTGTCGTCCTTCATGGCTGGAAGGCAGAATGCAGACAGAGTAAGACACGGGCCACACATACAAACCAGGTGGACATTATATCACGGCCACCCTGGAAATAGCCACTGCAACCTAGGCATTAGTCAGATAATCTGCAGATAAGGTTTTAAAATCTTGAAATTCAGAAAGATTTTCCACAGTATTTCATGGTGGTGATTATTATTTAGAAAGAAAAGGCTTTAGTGTCTCATTACATTAAACCTTTTACTTCAAACAAGTCAATTATCAGAGGCTCCAATTAATCACTAGCTAAGCTCTAAAACTAAAGTACAGGCTTCCCATCAAAATAGAGCAGATTTACAAGATAATTTTTATTAAAAAGTCAAGGTATTTTTGTATAAACTTGAATTAAAAAAAATCTTCTCAAGGGGAATATCAGACAAACTCTCACCCATGAACAGTCAACCCTTAGTGCCCTGGAGACTGACACCTTCCTTTAGCACAGGGAACACATATTACTTCATCATCCCTCTGCAGGAGTCTCCTGGAGACATAATTGATAAAAATACAAACCGGTGACGTCTGCAATATAGGGAAGATCAGTCAACCTATTTTTCACATCACAAGTCAGACACCAAAATAAAAGACTCCAGTGGCTGTCTATTCCTAAGAACTCTCAGCTCCCAGGGTATTTAGCATTTCACCTGCATGTCTGCACAGAGGTCACATGAAATGAAATCAGAACTGATTCCTTTTCTTGAGGGAAGGAAGCAATGAACATCAGATGCCAAACTCCCAACCCCCTCTCCTCAATTCAGTCAGCATGGTAAAATGACAACCTGGTGTTTTAAATACTTGTTCTGGGTTAGATCAGTGATCAGTACCACAGCCTGGGTCATGGAATTGCATGGTGCTTGTCCAACACAATGACCAGTGGCATAAGGGGTCAAACAAGGCAAAGAACCGTCTGTGAACATGTGACTCAGGGCTGCTGTCTTGTCAGGCAAGGAACTATGAGATGGCTCATTTAGATAGGCAATCTAAACAGTGTGTGTTGGCAAAACCCACACTACACAGGCAGTTCCAGCCATCCCTGAAGCATGATTTCAAGATCATAGGTAATTACTTCCCACCTTCTGTTCCCAGAAACCACTTCTAAAACACCAGGAAGCCTAGAGAACTCAGGAAGAGTGGAGACCCCCCATATACAAAGAAAGCCAGACCTGGCTACCACTCTATCGTTCGTAGCCTGTACCACTGCCATATGGCCAATTGAAAAGTGGCACTAAAAAACCTAGAAGATGCAAGTCTTGCATTTCATCTAAAACCCAATTTCACCCCAATGGCCCTTTGTTGCAAGTGTTCTCAGGATGACACCAAACCCAAGCCTTAAAGCACTTTAGGGGCTTTGCAGAGTGAAGTCACATCTACCAAAACTGCTTTTTTCTAGATGAGGAGAGAAAATATCCAGAGGCAGACCTGTGCAAAATAGAAATTAGGAGCATACTCTGAACAAAAGAATATACTATTTTTTTGGTCAAGAACCTGTTTTTATAATACACTGTGTAAGACAATTAGTTTATTAGAAGAGAGCACATTCTTAACCAAGTTTCCCATAGATCAAGGTCAAAGTCCAAGGACTCTGCAGTGGATGTCTTATTTCTAATTTGAATTCCAGGGGGTTCAGCAATTCACCTGCATGTCTGGCTGCTGGGTTACACGGAGGAAAATATAAAAGTGCAGATTCCTCTGAGAACAGTAAGGCACTGACACTGGGCAGGGGTATAATAAATGTGCATTAGATTGCCAGCCATCTAAGACTACAACAGTGAAATGGTAACAAAAGCAAGACCTAAAGCCAGCCTTCTTCCCCTCTGTAAAAGGCACTGTCAGAACCTCAACAAAGCCCCTCTACATAGCCTCAAACACCCGTGATAGGATTTCCTTGCTTCTGGCTACAAATGTGGACCTCAAAGCCACAGATCCAATCTCTCTTGGTCTGACTGCATTCTAGCTATTTCTAATACTTCCAGGACGCACTTGATGACCTAAGAGCAGGGATACCTAAATGTCATTCATCACTAACCATCACTCTGCAGACTTACAGGTCCAGTTGTTTTTGCCCATTTAAGGCCAAAAAGTCAAGACCCTTTAGTGATACTTCCAGCAGTGTAGAAGGCCATGTTATATAATTATAAATCGGCAAATGTCGCACAAATGATGGGTGTCACTAGTCATCTGCCAACCAGCATCGTGACACTCCAAGCACCAAGCACTCTTCTAATTTTGGAGGGGGTCAAACCTGGCTACAGTCCTGCTCTGCCACTGCTCAAGGGACTGACATGCTTTAGTCCCTATAGACAGAAAAGGTAGTGACGTTGATTTAGAGCAGCAACTGCTGCAATGCCAGCAGCAGAGATTCACTTTCATTTTTGAGTAATAAATTTGTAAATCCTTGTTCCATTCCCTTCCCCAACTCCTGGGTTTAAAACCAGAGCCTTAATCAAGTCACTTCCTCAGCCCCAGAAAGCACTTTTAGCTATATACTGTATAAAAAGTAGTTGTTAAAACTTCTGTGTGTTTTCTCTGCTGGCCAGCAAAGAGCCATACCTGGTGCCACCAGGCAACCGACAATGCGGAGTTCCCATTCACATGCCCATCCCACTAGTTGAGACATTCTAGCATCCTTCTCTGCCCTCTTGTGGGGGTAAGAAGGTACTTAGCAACACTGAGTAGCAGGAAGGTTGTTTCCAGTGCTGCTGTTGACCACTATCTTAGGGGAACTGCTAAGGCCAGTTCTTTGTTTGTAATGGAAACTCAGTTGTTTCAAGTTTGATGGAGTAAGGCAGGATGAACTACTTTCATCACACCATGGGTTCATTTTTAGGCTATAGCACTGCTGGCCACCAGATGGCGGTAGTGACCCACAGTGGAGGTAAGGATAAAGGAATTGAGGGACAAACTCTGGGCTTAGGTACTCCCCGGGCAGAACCCTGGAACTGCAGGTTGAAGCCTAACACGGAGTAGGGTTCACACACAGGGAAGGTGTGTCAAATCTACAGTGCCAACCACCCCAGACACCCTGTCTGGTGATTGTCCTTGCAGGAGGCTGCTAAACTTGTCCCCATGCAGGTATTTCACCTCTAGCACCTCGAGAGAACTGCTTTGTGGAGTGACCATAAGCAGCACCAAGTTGAATTCTGCTCCTTAGCTGTGGGTTTCCCATTGTGTCATTGCACCTCTTCCCGGCGAGATGGCAGTGGCAAGTTGAAATGTTTCTGCTGTTGCTCCCTAAACATGTTGAAGTATCTTCAAATTAACACCCTTTATAGAGGCCGAGGCAGGACTGAGGGAGAGGTGGCCAGGGCGTATTGAAACCATCTCAAAAACAAATTATCTTTTTAAAAGCAGGTACTTTTATATAAGATCTGGACAAAAGTAGCACAGGCTATGTCAGAGATGCTCCTTGGATGCCCACTGTGACTACAATGACCCCGTAGAGGTCCACATCCAACTGCTATGTTCGGGGGAATGAAAAACAAATTTTTATTTCTTACTGATGTCCAGTATTTAACTTCCATCTTAATGCAGAGATCAAGTCTAAGAAACTTGCAAGTTATCTTAATCATTTCACTTAGTATCTTGAAATTTTTAGCTTAAATCACATTGGCTTGGTAATGTTATACACATTAAGTCACTGGAATGCAGTTGAAGGCCGTGTAGGTGTTGTCTTGCCCAGCTATGTGGAAACTGAGCGGCTGTTTCTCAGATTTCTCCAAACACAGGCACAGATGACTTCAATAAAGTCCATTTTAACCATTATTTCTTTGTACTTATTGTTTACTGAAACCAACAGGACAGGAACATGTTAAAAATAGTCCATGTACCTTCCTTGGACCCTCTACACCTTAAGGGTCCAAAGCTGGAGGCGCAGCTGAGAACCAGGTGAAGAGAATGCAACATTACCTTAGGTTCTTGCAGAACTTGTCCAGGTTTGTGGCAAATCAATGTTGCCCAAACCCTCATTAAAACAGCAAAGAATCTGCTTTCACGTTTCCTCTCTAACTTTTGGACCCTAACATAGCAACTATGTGCATGTCGGTGTGCAGCAAAGCATTTCACCACTTTATACAGACACTAATGTACTAATGAGGAGTCGTGGCAGGCTTCTTCAGAGGTGACCTCTGTACTCTTGACAGCAGCAATGCAATCAAAAGGATTTTCTTGGAGTGTTACCCCTGGGATCCACAGGAAGGTAATTCAGAGAGGTGAAGGACACACGGGGACAGTTGCAGGACAGACGTAGTATTCTTAGGGGCTCATTTGGCAGGTTCAGGTTAGTGCTATGATCCAATTTTTAATAGTAGGCTTTTAAGATTTATAAAAAAAATGATTTAAAATACCAAAAGAATTTAACTGACAACTTAGTAAGTTTCTGCTCTTATGTATATTATAAAATGGCTGCTAAGTTTAACTCCCTTGGTACAAATTTTGTTTTGGGAGGGGCTTTTAGATGTGAAAGCTACCCCCCTAATCCCCATTTTATTGCCACTAACAACTCTGGAGACAAATAAACGGCTCATACAGCTGATAAAACACGGGTCCACCCTTAGGTTTCCAGTTCCCTCCATAGACTAGAGAATTAGTCCTTCATGATCTCATCACGTGCTTCTGGAGCCCACACCTTGAGACAACCTGGTAAAAACCTACTTCTCCCTGCTCCATCCACTCCCCTACCTAGTCGCCTGTACAGGATGCATGCGTCAACAACAAAATGTTTCCACATGGGTAGGATGCAGTCAATCCCCAAGATGTGGGTTTATAGGCGGCTGGGGCTTCCATTAATCCCCCACAGCCAGATGCACTGTTGTCATGTCAAGACCTATTCAAACACCCAGTGTTTTAAGTCACTTGATGAGCCATTTAATGAATCCAAAATATTAATAGTGCATACAAGTATAAATGCCAAATTCTGTTTCAAAACTAATAAACCAAGAATATTTTAGGCAAGTGTTTAGCCCACTTCCCTCCCCCTGACAATGGGAGGTGTCAGTGAAAATAAGAAACAGAAGGAAACAAAGAAGGGTAACAGCAATATCAGGATCTTCAGGTATTTTAAAAATGACAACTGTTTCTATAAATTAATTGTACAGATATCCTAGAAAAAATCAGAGGAACAACTGTGTGTGAAATGGAATCACCTGCATGTGGAGGAGTGGCTTCCTGTGCAGGGCAGCATGCTGCCTGCCTGCATCCACCTAGAGGGCGGCAGCAGCAGAGCTCGGCTCTGCCATGCAGTCTTCTCAGTCAGTGAACATGGTGAGCATCCATTCGGCAGATTGGAGGATGTGTTCCCAGCACTGGTTTCACTTTGAAACCCCCCCCAGTCCCTCCCCATCCCCTCATGTGTGTTCGGCACACAGGCAGTGGGTGACAGGGTCAGAGTCCTTGAGACACAGTTGCGGACTGTGCAGGCAGGGCAAGAGGGGTCAAAGGGGCCAGGCCCTGTTTGGACAGCAAGAGGCAGAAGGGACATTGCTCCCCACTGATGACATCACTCTTCTTAATGTTTGGAAGATAATTATTTGTGGAATACAGGGGGAAAAACCAGGCAACTGGTTCAGAAACATGTCCCTAATGCATGCTGTATTTTGAATGAACTTTGAGATGCTGGTATGTTGGGAAGATTAATCAGTTGATAACTTGTCCCATTTCCCTGCACCTGGAGCCTACCAGCTCTACTAAGGGCCAATGTGGAAGACAAGGTGAGATAGGACAGAGAAGAACCTGAGCATAGAAACTGGTAACCAGCCGGGCAGTGGTGGCGCACACCTTTAGTCCCAGCACTCGGGAGAGGCAGGTGGATCTCTTGAGTTCGAGGCCAGTCTGGTGTACAGACTAAGTTCCAGGATAGCCAAGGCTACATAAAGAAACCCTGTCTCAAAACAAAAATAAATAAACTGGTCACCTTGTCAACCCCTGGGAAGCCTTCCATCTCTCCCAATGTTGTGGAAGGGAGACAGAAGACAGCACTCAGATCTTAGTTCCACTATTCTCCATCTTCCTCACCAATATCCTCTCTCCAGGACATAGGAACTTCTATGACGTCACACAGGCAATATACTTACCAGGGTCTGAAACTGAAACTAGAGGTTTAATTGCTTCTAAAGTGAGACCCTGAGCCAGAATTTCAAGAGCAGCTTTCCCATTCCGGGCACACAATAAAGGTGAACCGAGTTTGCACTCTTCAGGCCCCAGGTTTCTGTCCTTTATTGTTAGGTCTACAGACACTTAAGAAGCACGTGAGCCCTTATAGGTGGCGGGCCTTTCCCTGTCTGAGAGGGGTACTTGGCTCTAAGTCTACTCACTGGCTCACCATGCTGCTGCTGTGGAGCTGCTGTAACGACACCTGAGACCAGACATATCCTCTGCAAACATAAAAACTCACTACTCGATTGCCTGAAGGGCACAGGGGCTGCCATAAAACAGCAGGGCACGCCCAATTTACTCCTGTTCTTGGATCTTTTAGATTCCTTTCCCTCCTCCTTGCCCTAGAAACTGGTTCACTCTGCAACCTAGACTCAACATTCTCATCTCAATTTAAGTTTGAACTCTGGACCCACAACTCCATGCAAAGCTGCATTCTCATTTTGTGAACCTACCTGCAAGAGGTCTCTCCCTTAGTGAACTTGCTAAAGGGCTAATAAGAAATGTAGCACATTTATAGGTGTGAAATACAGAGTGTGATACTTTTTAAAGGTTACAAATGCACTAATGGGTTAGGGTACAGACTGGTCAGTAGCACTTACCTAGTCCTGCATGAAGTCCTGGGTTTGACCCCCAGCACCACATGCCTGTAATTCCAGCACTCAGGAAGTGAAGACAAGAAGATCATGGGCTAGGAATGCGGCTCAGCTGGTAGACTGCTTCACTAATATGCCCCAAGTTCACGCCCCAGAACATAAATCAGGTGCGTGCCTGTATATCCCAACACTCTTTACAGGTGGAGGCAGGAGGATCACAAGTTCAAAGTCATCTTCAGCTTCACAACAAATTTACAGCTAGCCTGGGCTATAAGAGCCCCTATCTTGGGCTGAGGGTGGGCAAAGATGGAACAAACACTATCAAGAACACAACTGAGAACTCACTTGAAACCATTGCACAGACAGGGTACCTTGTAGAGCAGGGGGTTATGAAACAAGAATGGCTTCAAATTCTGTGATCTAGTCCGGGGTTTCAAAAATTTACTCAAACTATTACTATTACAATTATTTGAAATCTTGGGGCAGACTACTAATCTAAACATCTAAAAGGAACCTGGAAGCCATTACCCACAATTCTCCCTTTGATGAGGACACTACCTCAGTATAAAGGTCAACATAATTGCTCACATTAGGGTCTGAGCAGCAATGATGAATGACCTTCAAACCGTGAACCTGTTTGTCATGTAAGTGTGTAGTGTGTGAAACAGACACAAGCAAATTATCTACCTGTCCTTTCAAATGTCCTAGCTCCTGAAAAAAAGTTTTTGCTATAGATGAGCAATGACGCCTACGTGTGCAGAAAATAGGTAATGTGGACAATTTCTCATAGATTGTGCAGAGCTGTCCTGGGAGACACTGGTGTCTGCACAACTGAGCCTGGAATCTGAAAAGTGTACTGATGTAGTCCCATCTTGAGAGCAGTGCAAATACTTACCAAAACCTGAGACTGAAATAAGGAATTGCCTCCAATGTGAGACTCAGTAGTGAGACCTACACAGCTCTTTAGTAAACACCCAGAGAAGCTCCACAGGCTAGATGGGAATACCTGGGGTCCAGAGGCAAACTGGCATTTGTTTCTGGCTGGCAGTGAGCAGCTAGCTACCAGTTTACCCATGATTCCATTCTTAGACAGCCCCAAGCAGCCATCCAGATGATGGGAGGGGCCTGTGAAGCCAGCCTTCAGGTGATACGTACATTTACTCAATAGAGTGGGTGAGAGTGCAGTGGGCTTCTCAGGCTTCTCGGGCTTCACAGCATTGTAGTTGTGGTCACTCGCCCAGGATGGGGTGGTGCTTTCACAGGTTATCTCCTTCCCTGAAGCTTCACTCCTAGGAGCCACCATCACTTTCTTCACTGGGATTTCTTTTTTTTCTGAAGCTAGTCTCTTGTGCACAGAAGAGATTTTAATCCCCACCTAGATAATCAGTGAAATCCCAATTATTAAGGTCTGAAGTGACCCCTTTGCTTCAGTGACCAATTAGAGACATGATGCTGCCTTTTATTTTGGCACCTGAAGACCCTTCACCCAAGCTGAAGCAGAATCTAGAATCTTGTGATTCCATATGGCTATGTCTACACACCCAATAACCCTTAGCACTCCCACTTAACATCTGGGTAATGTCGTGGTTCCTGACCCAGATTGGTATGTAACCCAGTGGAGGCATGAACCCCTCTCAGCAAAACAGCAAAATAAGCTAAAAACAAAATGAAAAGGGCCTGCACGTGGGCATGAGGACGTATAGAGAAGAGATGGCACTGACATTCCCTGTGGAAACTCTACCCACTGGGAAACTGTGGCCAGACTCCAGTGCTCTGCACTATTACCCCACAAACTGTATAAAGCAATTACTTTTCTGGGAGTTCAAAGATCGACAGCCTTGAAAAACAAACAAAAACAAAAAAACCTAGTCAGGCTTGATGGCACAGGACTGTAATCCCAGCTGAGTGGGGGCTAAGGAAAGAAAACCAAGTTCAAGGCCTGCCTGGCTACATAACCACCTTTAAAACAAAGGAAACACTCTCCCCATGGGATATGTAGAAATCCTAGGACTGGCCAGGCGGCAGTGGTACACACCTTTAGTCCCAAGCACTCAGTAGGTAGAAGCAGGAGGATCTCTGTGAGTTTGAGGCCAGCCTGGTCTACAGAACTAGTTCCAGGACAGTCAAGGATACACAGTGAGACTCTGGCTTGAAAAACAAAACAAAAAAAACAACAGCCACATGCTTGTTTTACTATATTCATGTCCTCAGCAAATGGGGAAGATAGGAGATAAGAAAAATGTGATCTAGATTTTGTTGACAACTGTTGTTCCCTGCACTCCTCACGCAAACACCAACAAATCTATGAAGAGTACTTTCAAACACTTTGTTTCAATTGTCCTGAAGGTAACTTTCGTCAGCTTACCTGAACACTGCATTTTGGAAGACTGAACTTTTCTGGCTTCATCTTGACCTTTTCCTTGGGTTTTGGTTTTTGTTCTTTACCTGAACTTAGAAATTTCATAGTAGCTGCAGCGTGTTTGAGAATGCAATCATTACTGCAGTACACTGAATCAGGCTGTGCTACACTGGAACACCCAGGGCCAATGCACTTAGCAGCACCAGGAGCCTCTACGACCTGCAGAATGAAACAGGTGACTTCAGACAATATACATGCCAACACTAGTATTGAGCACTGTGACAGCTCTATTGATGGCACTGATGGCTACTGTGATCGAGACACTAGCAGTGTTTTTTTTTTCTTTTTCTTTTCTTTTTTTGAGAGGATGTCTCACTAACTCTGGCTGGCCTGGAACTGAGAGAGCTACCTGCTTATGCCTCCCAGTACTAGGACTAAAGGTACAACAAAGTCTATACCACTATGACTGGCTCTAACAGTATTTTTGATATGAATAAAACATTTTTTTCTTCGTTAGCTATGCATGGTGACAATCTTTAATACAATTCTAGTACTTGGAAAAGGAAGGCAGCAGATTCTCAAATTCTAGGCCAGCGCAGGCTACATAGTAAGACCCTGTCTTTGTTTATGTGAATTACACAAACCCATTTCCCCCTTAACTGTCCTGACAAACACTGTATACATGGGAGCTTCAGATCAACATGCCTCCTACAGAAAACATGTGCAGGTCCCAAATGATAACTAGAGTTAGAACGGGGCAGGAAATATGGCCTAGAATGCTTTTACAGAAGACCATGTCAGGCAGCTCACCACCTGTAACTTTAGACTTCTGACCTCTGAGGGCACTGCATACATTAACCCCCCCAACAAATACCTTAAAATAAAACATTATATAAAAAAGGTCAAAATGTCTATTTAATGAAGCACAAATTATGTCCTTAAAATGCTTACATTTTGTGCGTTTGTGTGTGTAAAGGTGCACACAAGTGTACAGTTGGAGTCAGTGCCCTCCTTTTATCACGTGGGATCTGAAGATCAAACTCAGGCTATTAGCTTTGTGACAGGTGCCTTTACTCAGTGAACCGCCTCAGAGGCCCGGGTGGAAACTCCTTTATGAGCATGGGTATTTTGCCACCCAAGTCAGAAGTGGGCTTCAATTCCCTGATGCCTGAGTTACTTGAGATGGCAGTGAGACATCATGTGGGTGCTATGAACTGAACCCAGATCCTCTGGAAGAGCAACTAATGTTTTTAGTCACTGAGTTACCTCTCCAGGCCACCAGGAGAAAGAAAAAGGTCTCCTAATGTAGTCTTTCTTGCCTGGCCTGGAACTCACTGTGTACAGGTTAGCCTTGAACTCACATTGCCTCCAGAGTGTGGACTCTGCCACACCCAGCCCTCAGGTGAAAATTCTTAAGAGAAAATGTGCCATTCCCTAAAAGAGAAGAAATCCAGTGGGTTTTGAAGAAAGGCAGCCTTTTTTTGAGTGGTGGTAACACTCAGGATACACAATTAAACATCCATTTTGGATAATTAGTGACCATTTAGTTTGAAGTATATCAGAAAGACCAGATGGGACGTAAGCCTGACAACTGAGAGACCTCAGAGTGGGTCATCTCTAGCTAACTTATAATAAGACCACATCCTCCAGCCAAGATGAAGTCAGCCTTGGGAAAGGACACTCTTATTCCCCTTGGGGGTCAGGGTTCTATACCAAGACCTGACTCATGGATACCGGGGTGGAATTTTAAGCAAAGTCTGTAACTCAGCAGCAGAAATCACACAGCAACAGCACATGTGACATCTCTGCTACAATTTCTACTATTCTGTTGATGGAAAAGCTAAGGACACAGTAACATGTCCCTTACACTGAGCCAGGCAAAATGTCAGTCTTCAGTTTAAATATTTAATATAGTTGCTTTTCTTCTACCAGACCTAAGTTTACACAGAATAAAATTCGGGCCATGTCTAATACACTGGCAATAAAAATATCAAACCGATAACTCCGAGTAAACGGTGCCAACAGCACAATTTCATGCAGCCATCACTCTTTGGCCTTGCGGCACACAGTGCATGCTAAGGCGGTGACATTCTAGATTCTACACTGACTGGAGATGGCCTCCTCAGCAGCAAAGACTGCTAGTCTCAGTTCACGGGAAATGTGCACATCATGGTCCCATGAGATAATATGGATCAAGAAGGAAGAATGAGGAAACACTGGGCAGGTAGAGAAACAGCCCAATGAGTAAAGGCCTGTACCAACTCAGGTCAAGACGATAAGAGGAGAATACAAGTTACCATTCTCTCAATGATTCTGCCAGCACTCAAAACATGGAACACCAACAACATGTGAAAAGGCTAATCCGCCCCCCCCACCTTAGTCAACAGCAGCATGGAGAAATTTTTTTTTTCCTTTAAGGGACCATTCGAGTATGGTGTTGGTGGTACATATCTGTAATCCTAATACTAAGTACTAAGGAGGCTAAGGCAGAGGGATCACAAACTGGAGGCCAACCAGAGTGACACAGACACATGTGAACTGAGTTAAGACGGAAGCAGTAGCATGATGCCCCCTCAAAAGCCTAACCACTGCAAAGGAACACCTTCCTAGTCTTTCACCAGCAGTGAGTCTGACATTTGTGGTTGTCATAGCAGACAGACAGATACTTACAGGCTGGAATATCTTGAGTTTTTTCTTGCCGCTGGGGTTTGCTGCCTTTTCAATTCTACCCTTTATCCCCTGGTCTTCAGCAGACTTCTGTTCTACTATCCCTATACTTGTACAGTCTGTGCCATCAGCACCTACAGGTCTGCACCCAGTGTCCTGCTCATCAGTGGCACTGGCACTTGTCTCATCCTGCACTTGCAAAATGGTGCAATTTGGGCAGATGTAGTCTTCCCCATTCCTCTCCAGGAGTCGTCCTCGGGCCTCAGAAATACCCACACAGTCACCATGGAACCACTCCTCACATCGATCACAGCAGATCATAAACCTGAAATTGGAAGATTATGTGGTCACTGTCTAACATACTACCAAGTCAAACTTTTAATATTCTATTATAAAAAACATGCAAATAAAGAGAAAAGTGAGATCAGAACTAAAACATCCATGTGCCCTTCCTTTTGTTACCAGTATTCCAAATCTGATTCATATTTTTTTATATTTACTTATTTATTTTTTGAGACAAAGTTTCTTTTGTCTCAAACTCCCTAGGTAGCCAAGGATGATCTTGAATTTTTGATCTTCCTGCCTCTACTAAAAGCTGAGATTACAGGTATATGCCACCATACCATTTTATGAGGCACTGGGGATCAAACCCAGAGCTTCTACCCATTGCGCTCGCTACTCCTTAGCTCATCTTCTGGCCGGACCACTTTAAGAGTGAACTAGAGGATTCAGAGCATCTTTATGCAGCAGGAGCAATAACTTCATTCCTTAATAACCCCACAAGGATGCCCCATCACCACCTGGCAGCCAACTCAAGCAAAGGACCACACTGGATGCAGTCATGTCCTGAGTAACACTCTCCCATAGGATCTTTGGAACAACAGCTAGCTCTCACTTATCTAGTGTCCACTGGCTGCACATGGCTTGTCTCATGCTGGACACTTTGACTGTGTCTGCCACAGTGGAAAGGGTGGCTCTAGGTAGTTCACATGGATCCACTCCTTTTGTTTCTTTTTTCACAGGACTCATTCATCCTTTTTCAATAAACCAATTGCCTGGCAAGCCCAGCTTTAAGCTCTTTGGTATCAAAGCAATGGGAGTCCTCTTGCTGTCTCCATCCCTTGGCTCTTTCTGAAAATGGGCACGAACTCCCTCCCTCCACCTACCTGTTGTTGTGAGGCTGGCGGCAGATGCAGTACAGGGCATTGGGGTCGTAAACCTCACACTCAGGCTTTGGTTTGCCCGCATCCCTGGGGCCTTCCTCTTTACTTCCCTGAGTTGCTTTCCCCTCTGACTGATTTTCTCTGTCATCTTTCTCTGACTGGGACACTGGTCCCTGACTAGCCTCAGGCTCCTGCTTACAGAGAGGTGTGTTATCAGCACTGCCCGCTAGGGCACTCCCAGTTTCAGCAGGGTCCTCCTCTCGGCGTTTCTTCCTTAGGCGATTCTGAGCGCCTCTTAGGGGCCTCTCCACGGGTTCTTGTTCTCGCTTCCTTCGAAGGCGGTTCTGAAGTTCCTTCAAAGTTAGGCCATCGCTGTCACTGTCAGAGGTGTCTTCTTCCTCATCACCTCCTTTTGCCTTTTCAGAAGAGGCAGGATGTTCTTTTCCTGAGGAGCCCGGTGCAGGGCCACTTCTGATCTCAGAACTACTCTCCACACTCCCCTCTGAGGCTGTTTCTACATCAGTGACTGTGGAGGATGTGGGTTCACTGGAATCCTCCAGGGAGACTGGCACATTCTTTCTCCCTCGGCGGCGAACTGTGGTTAGGAACTCTTCTACTCTCTCGGTGCGCTTTGGCTGCCGTCCACTGCGGCGCAGGGAGAGGCTATGCTGTTGTGGTGGCTGCTCACTGGGGTCCACCTCAGTGTCTCCTGCACCCTCACGTTTGGCAATCGTGGTTCTTCGAAACCCCCAGGTTTTCCTGAACTCTTTACTGGTGGGTTTGATAGCCTTGGGTGCTTCCTCATTGCTCAGGTGCCCTTTATCATCCATACCTAATGATAAAAGGCAATTACACCGTGACCAGCAGACTACCAAGCCACCACACCACGCAGTCCTGGATTGCAAGCTAAGGCATTTCTAAAGGGGCAGAACTGCTCTGGATCACTATTTCCCATGGTATGTATGAGACAATATGAAGTAACTTATAAAGAGATTCTAAGTTATGCCACAAATGTCGAGAGTGAATATAAACAAACTGGGTAGGAAACTAACAAGGGAGGGCAGTCCAAGCAGGATGAAAACACATTCAACCAGTGAGGCCAACTATTCTCAAGGCCTTCTGTGTAGAGTCAGGCTGCTCATGGCCATCAGTGAGCACAGGGTACATGCTGTGTGCCACTTCTGGGCCCAGTCTGACTGGGGCTTTGGCCCTGACTTTTTTATTCTCATGCAGGGCCTAGACTGGGAGGGACAGTGTCTTGAACACTAGAGCCAACTGAGCATGGAGTAACTCTTGTGGACACCAAGTTAAGAGCAACAACTGCCAGATCCCTGACCTACTGATATAAGCAACAAGCTTTAAGGTATATTACTGACTGCCCAAGCACTGCCATGTGTATCCCTCCCTAAGGTCAGCTTTAAACCTGTGGCAGCCCTGACTCATGCCTTAGCATCCCAAGTGCTGGGATTATAGCATGTACCACCCCACACTCAGGTCTTTCACTTTCTTTCTAAAAGATGCAATTTTTATTCTTGTTTAAAATTGATAAAATTGGAAAAGGTATATACCTTGAGAATTCTTTTCCTAGCTGTCCAAACTTCAATAGCATTTAAATGCTAGTGATGAATGATTTTATCACATGTTCCATCTTAGGGAAAGGACTGGTATTAAACGAAACCCCTAAAAATGCAAACACAGAAAATTTAAAATTATCAGTACCCTAAATAATGTTTTCCTTCCTAGCAGTTTAGTAGATAACTGTCACAGGCTGCCTAGCACTAATCTTTATCACCCTGTAACCTTGGCCTTCAGGTCACATGAAGCTGCTGAGTGAATAATCACTTCTTTAGCCACCTTAGGTGTCTTCCCCTAAAATGGTAAAAGCCAGAAGTCAACTAAGTCAGGTGCCAACCCCTCACCTGGACACCAAGAGCAGAAACAATGGCATTAAACTGATGTCACTCAGAGGTGGGGCTGGCCTCCTAAGGCAGAGGTGTGCTCCCTTCTTTATCGTTTTGGAGACTGGGTCTCACCACGTAACTGACTGGCCCTCACCACGTAACTGACTGGCCTAGAACTCAGAGATCCACCCACCTCTGCCTCTCCATTGCTGGAATTAAAACATCACCACCAAGCCCACCTAGTGTATTTCTTTTAAATACTCATCACTAGGGTCAGAGAGATGCTCAGCAGTTAAGAAAGAGCACTGGCCACTCTTCAGGAGCTAAACTCGAGTCCCAGTACCCACAGAGAGCTAATAACTTATTCTACTCTCAGCCCCTCTGGCCCCTGTGCGTACTGCATACACATAGTGCACAGTCATGCACACAGACAAAATGTCTATACACATAAAAGTAAAAAATTTTTAAATGTAGAAAAAAACCCTAAATATACACAGTTGAGTAAATATCAAACTATCTACTGCAATGGCTTGTTCATTCTAGTTAGAAAATCTTGGGGAGAGAAATATGGTCTTGCCATTTAGGCAACAAAACATTTTTACACTAAGCTCTTCTATTTTACCACTGAGCCACACTCCAGACAAGCTGAAGCTAGACAGCTGCATCCTAATTTCAGGCATCTCTACTCAGAGTGCAGTTTAGGGGCCAGCCTGCCTTCCTAAGTTGTCGTCCTGCCCAGAACCCAAGGGGAAAGGCCACTTTTTCTCTACAAAATTTTTTTCATTTAACAGAAACTACACAATTAAGGCTTACAAACAGATAACATAGTCAAAATGAAAACAAACAGTAAAATTCTTAATAATGGCCATTCATTAAACACAGCTGTGCCATTGTTAGGGTATAAAATCTGGTACTTTAGATTATTAAAAATACATATAAATGCTACATTATACTCATTTATTTATACTAATAATGCCACTTACCCGTCCCCAAACTGAAAGCTTGTAAATCTTTGGCTAAAAATCCTACATATAACAATGAACCTGGGAACCAGGTCCAGCAGACAGCCAGGCCTCACCACACCTCTGTCAGTCTCAGTCCATCAGTGAGAAGATTCTGGAGCTTCCAACAACCAAAGGGACAGTGTGGACTGCTTCCCAGGCAAGCTCCTACAGGAGGGAAAACATATGACAGATCTTAAGCAACCGTGACTAAATCACGCACCAACAATCAAGAAAAAGCAAATTCTACCTAACCTATTCTGAGTGGCCTACAAAGATATCTGAAGAACAGAGAAGTAGTGATACTGGTGTGCTCTGAAAGACGGGGCCATCCAGGCAAGAGTCAAAGGCAAGGTAAGAAGAAGGCTCAGGGTATCAGCTGCTTCGGAATTCAATTAAGAACCTATCATGAAGCAGACCCAGCACAGAGAAACCCAACATCAAGAGAAGAAACACAAAAAGATCTATAAGCCTGAATAAAAAAAATTATGTAATTGTTTTTCTTTAAAATTTAGTAATGTAGGGCTGGAAAGATGGCTGGAAAGATACCTCTTCCAGAGGTACTGAGTTCAATTCCCAGCAACCACATGGTATCTTACAGCCATCTGTAATGAGATCTGGCGCCCTCTTCTGGCCTGCAGGCACACATGGAAGGAATGTTGTATGTATAATAAATATATCAATCTTAAAAAAAAATTTAGTAATGTAGAAGTTAATTTAAAATATAAACAATTTAGAGGACTAAATTTATATTTGCTAAAAAAACTATCAATGTGATGTGGGTATCTACGTACATGAGAGCCAGGCAAGGTGGTAACGTATCTAGGATCCCAGCACACAGAGGATCATGAGTCTGAGGCCAGTCTGGACCACACAAGGAGACTGTGTATTCCAAAATAAGTAAATAAACAAATAGTCATTTTGATTTTGCCCAGTCTTCCTGGTAAGATCCTAATGACACTGTTCTCAGGCTCTATCTCAGAAAAGCAAAATACCTTCCACCCTCAGCCCCTAACAAAACCAGCCCCCTCCTTTCCTCTTTCATATAATCATAATCTAAACATCCTCTCCAGATGTCTTTGTTTTAGACAGGTCTTTTAAACCATAAGGGCCAGAGCCAGCAATTCTGAGCAGAACCCACCTCTTACCTCCTCTTTCTGCCTGGCTCCAACTGCCTTCCAGCTGTGATTTCCCTAGTAACTAAAGACAAAGGGCAAACATTCCATGTACCCTTAAAGTGACAATAACCTTTTAGACCTCATGTTCAATCCATGTAGCTACAGGGGGTGTCATTATAGTTTCTGTCACATGGAAAGCTAGCCACAAAAAGTCAACTTCAAGAGTTCAGAAACTTACTGGCTAGACCAGGTCACAGGACCTGGGTTGGATTTATAGCACCCCCCAAAACTAAACAGACAGTAAGAAGCAGAAACTATTTCTTAGGAATGAAAAGCATAAAAAACAAACAAACAAAAACACTTATAGGGATTAGAAGGATAGCTGCTAAGATCATCTGTTGCTTTTGCAGAGGACCTGGGTTTGGTGCCCAGCATCCGTAATTCCAGTTCCAGAGTATCCCCAGAAAATCCAACACCCTTATCTGACCTACACAGGCAACAGGCACATGTGCGGTGCACTGACATACTTGCAGACAAAACACTCATACAGTTAATCTATAAAGGAGAATATAGCTCACTGGTAGAGTGTCTGCAAAGCACAGACTGGATCCACAACATGGGTAAAAAGTACAGGTTAACATGAAAAAAGAAACATGTTTCTAAGGATTTAGAATAATCCTGAATACTAAGAAGTAAACATGCAGTTATTGCTGCTAAGAAGAGATAGAGGTCATTTGTAATAAATTATGGAAATCTATATTTCCAAGATTTTTCATAACTCTGACAATGCAGAAAACTACTGAAAATTCAGTTTGTGAAGTAAATGCACATAAATGTATCAAGACAAAAGTACAAACAAAATGAAACATATTCATAAACTTTAAGTAAAAAATAGTTACCACATGGCAACAGGCATGTAAATCTCAGTACTGAGGTAGGGAGGACAGGAGAATGGCCAGTTCAGGGCCAATCTCAGTTATATAAGACCATTTTACACAACTAGGTGAGAGCTGGGCTGTAGCACAGTAGTGAACTCTTGAAGTCCAGCTTCAATAAAGAATAAGTAAAAAATCGTGTTACATTTCTAACCCAAATTAGTATATAATTCTGCACATATACAGCACAGTCCATATAAAAAGTAGTCATGAAATTGTAATCACATCACATTACCAATTCCTCCCCAAAGAAGAAAAAAGTGGCCATTTCTGAGTGTGCTAAAGTCACAATTAACTTTCCACATTTCTAAGTGTGTGCATCATCTGTCAGTCTCTTTCTGAACAGGGTCTGATTTTAGGCCAAGATGCCCTGGAGCCTGTGGTAGTCCTACTGACTTTAGTCTCCTCCTGAATGCTACAACTAAAGGTGTGCAACACTAAACAAGATACTATAAAGGGCATTCCCCCCTCCTCAGTTAAAACCCACTGTTTCCTATTAGCCAGAAGTACAGATTATACAGTGAAATTACAGCATTAAAATATTATGTAGGGGGTTGGGGAGATGACTCAGTGGGACTCAAGTTCAAATCCCCAGCACCCACATATGAAGCTTATATGGCTCCATGCACTACACTGGTAATATTAGAAAGTGCTCAGAAAGGCAGATCCTGAACACTTGAAGTCCATCATCAGTCCAGCTAAAATGCCAAGCATCCAGTTCAGCGAGACCCTGTCTAAACAAGTAATGTAGAAAGAAATAGATTAAAATACAGAATGCCAAGCACAGACATGCACATTCACATGTACACGCCATATACATACAACACACACACAGAACTTAAAAGCCAGTAAGGTGTGATGGCATACACTTATAATCTCAGTACTCAGGGAGCAGACAGGAGGACTGTAGCAAATTCAAGAACATGGGCTATACTAGTGTCCTTAAAAAGAGCTACCATTTCTCAGCAGTGCTGTAAAGGACAGAGAGTCTCCAGAGATTCAATGCCAAGTACACGCTGAAGATTGAGAAACAGGTTATATGGCTGACCAGCATCCTTAGGTGGTAGGTTTCAAAGCTTTTGGTCTCAGCGAAGTACACACTGAAGACTCCAATATTTTTTTAATGTGGAACACAATACTTAATATCACTCTTTGTTATTTCCAAAACCATACAAGTATTAAGAATGGTAATTCTCTGGCTTAACAAAAGATAACAGGATTTCCAAACGTGCATCTATCATGTATGGTTTTGTATGAACTCTATGAAGGAAGCCCCTGCCTTACAGAGGCATGTCATTCACTTCACATAGTTGTGGATATTCCTTGAAACTGCATCAAATCAACAGCAGCAGTTTCAAAAGTCAGTAGCGCTGTGGACTGTAACCCAATCAAGGTCTCTTTCTTGCATTAATCCACTGTCTTGTCTGGCATTATATGAGTCTTTTACCCAAATTGCATCTTCTGACCCATTAGAAAACACAAGAGCACAGAAGATCAGGCAGAGTTAAAGAAAGGTATCTGTAATGGCTTGGATTGCCTCAGCAATGTTTAATTACTGGAAATCTATTAAGCCCATGCTGACAGATCAGTTTCCAAAATTCTAATTTTCTCTTGGAAGTGCAAATTTTATGTTTAGCAAGAAATCCTCAGTTGCTTTTCTTGAGACTTACATCATTTGTATTGGAGAACATGCCTGCCAAACACTGAGCCTGACAGCCGCAGTGCCTTATCATCCAAGGAGACATTCTACAAGAATTACAAGTAAGTATCAACTCCTTACAGGAAAGTGATACAGTGTGTACCTGAGGACTGAGCCTAATAGAAGCAGCATGTACATTTTGTTTGAGGATATTACAATTTTTAAAATTACACTTATTTTCTCTGTATGTACATACACATGTCAGAGGGCAACTGGCAGTAGTTTCACCATACAGGTCTGAAGATCAAACTCAGGCTATTAGGCTTGGCAGCAAACACTCTTACCCACTGAGCGAGCCATCTTCCTTAGCTTCAAAGATATTCTAAAGGGAAATGTGTATTTTACAAAACCCAGTCCACAGGGGGAGCACAGGGTCCTTTATGCATGAGTGCACAAATCAGCTGTCAGGAAAACTCAACATGTGGCTCTATTATTTCAGAAAGTTTTGACCACACAAGTCCAAGGCAGGTTCCAGGCGTCCCACAGAAGCCCACAGAGCATAAAAAGAACTTTAGCTCTGGGCCATGTCTACTAATTAAGATAATGCTGGACAGTGCAAGACAGTCAGAAGCAGCATCTACAATGCACCACCTTCCATCCTATGCGCCCCACAACAACCCCCAAAATCCCTTCCCGTTTCCTGACTCAGCAAAACATCATTACCATTGCAAAGGAGAAATTAAGCAAGACCCACTCTCCCAAAATGTTAAATATCACTTTTAAAAACTTTAGTGTGATACATGGTTTTTTAACCACTCTAATCTGAAGATTCGATTATCACTATTCTAACAGCTGTGCACTTAAAGATGTCTACAGTCACAGACACAAAACCAAATTCTTAGCTCTCAGTAGGAACTACTTTAAAATGTGACAGACGGTCACATGAAGCTCCTACACGCGTGCCACAGCAATTCCAGAAAACCAGTCATGACAAGACCCAAGTGTACACGCACATTCTGCCCTACTGAAACACAAAATGGTTGCAAACTTGTTTTTCTTGAAAGGATATTCAAAACTATTTTATTTTAGACAGGCTCTCATGTAGTCTAGACTGATCTCCAACTCCCTATGCAGCTAAGGATGACCCCAACTCTACCTCCTGAGTATTGTTAGGATGCTGAGAAGACCTTGCATCCCCAAGGCAATGTTGGGGGATGAGCCTGGGGATAAGCACTCTACAGAACACCAGCAAGAGTCGAGTTTTGAAGCAATTCTAACTTGTTAGGAATTAGATGGTTTGGCTCTAAGAATTTGTTAATGCTAACAGGTTAGGGCAGTTTGTCATTACTGATACTTTCTATTTTTTAATTATCTTTTATCTGGGCAATCTCTATTAAGTAAATGGGGCTTAGGTGCTAACCCAGTTTATGAAAAAAATCAAAGATTTATCCAAGAAAAGGCTTTTTTTAAACTCAGTTTTAATCCCATAAAGTAAATTAATAATTAGAATGTGCCTAGAAAATTCAGCTTGTTCAAAAGCGGGAAAACTTCCTCTCCTCTTGGCCTCAGTGGGAGCACCTTGCTGTCCATATGATTCTTACCCAGCAGGCTGCAAGGCCTGGTTCTTGTTATTGAGCTCCAAGGTCTGCAAGCTGCAAAAATTTTCTATCACACATGTTGATGCTGGGGCCCATGAAGGAAAATTAAGAAGCCCAGGTTTTATTTCTCTCAGTATCTATTGCTCAACAATACAAATGATATTTACCAAATTACATGTTATTAAATTATTCTGGTTAGGTGAAAGAAAACTATGAGGAAATCATTAGAAAAAGTTGGGAATTGGTGGTACATACCTTTAATCCCAGCACTTGGGAGGCAGAGGCAGATGGATCTCTGATTTCGAGGCCAACCTGGTCTACAGAGTTGATCAGGACAGTCAAGTGAAGGCTACACACAGAAGCCATGTCTCAAAACAACAAACAAAAAAACCAAAATATCCTTCACAGCTATTACTGCTTTATAAAAATGCGGAGACAAACAGCATCACTTGACAAGAGAAAATCAACTTTGAGAATTGTTGAAACTAGGCCCCCAGTGTATCCTACATTCACTCCTTCGAATATCTAGTTTTTAAAAAATTACACACTTACACACACACACTTCTACTTCTAGTGGTGGCTAGGAACAAGAAACTCTGTGACAGTTCTGCCTTGTTTGGAGCAGGACGCCAAGTTTCTTAAAACAACTACATAGAGGGTGGGCTCCCCTCCTGCCTCTTTCCATTCCCAGAGACAATAGGGCTCTTTATAGGTAACTGTTGCTCTTAGGGTCACCACCACGTGTCATTTCTTGTGCTCATCAGGAAACCTAGCAGCATCCACACTGCACTCCGAGGCTGACTACCCGACGATGTGTGCACGCACGCACGCACGCACGCACGCACGCACGCACGCACGCAACTTGGAGGCCCTCTTTTAGTGTTTCCAGGACAATCCTACAACCTGGAGCTAGTAATATTCCCTTCCAAAGCCCCAGATGAAGGTTAGTTTTACCATCTTATGTCCCACTGCCTACAATGAAAGCATATTACATCCTATGGTAAATGCAAAGGGCTAGTCAGACACAACCCAGGATCCTCTCCCACACTGACACCTTCAGCTGAATGTGGCATTGTCCTACGTGTCATGGCAATGGCAGTTCCTAACTCACATCTCTTGGAGAAGCATGAACTGAATGAAAGCACAAGAAAATCATGTTCCATACCTTCCCCCAAAGGGAAGAAACTAGTTGAGACAATAAAAATAGTTCAAACTAACAGTATAAAGGTGATCTGTTTTTCTAGGTGTTTAGAGTCAACTATTCTTTGAACTCATTTCAATAACAAGAGCCCCCTTTTTGAGAGAGTTTCTGTGTCCTAGCTGTCCTAGAACTTGCTCTATGATCCAGGCTGGCCTCGAAGTCACAGAGATGCGCCTGCCCTACATAGTGATTAACAGAACAGCCAGAGCCATATAGTGAGACTCTATTGCAAAATTGAAACAAAACCAAAAAACCAAAATGAAATCTTTTAATTGTTATTAACAGTAATGGTCACAATGGCTAGTTGGACCCCTAGATCAAAGCTATCTGAGCAGCAGTAAGGTATCATATGCCCTCTTTTTTTCTTTGTTTTAAATATTTATTTATTTATTATGGATACAATATTCTGTCTGAAGGCCAGAAGAGGGCACCAGACCTCATTACAGATGG
>LOJH01002425.1:0-14651 GCA_001685095.1 Ellobius talpinus | reverse complement strand
CCTTTGGAAGAGCAGGCAATGCTCTTAACCGCTGAGCCATCTCTCCAGCCACCTTATATGCCCTCTTTATTGTCACTGAGAACTAATTCACACTTTTTCAGAATCTAAGTAATGTGCCACTTGAAGTAGAAACAGATGGAAGAAACCAGTCACTGTGAGACAAACAAATGCACAAAAAGCAAACCTTTACTTTTCTCATGAAGTGGTCTTAGAAATCAGTTCCACAATATACTTAACATAAAGGCAGGTGAGTTTAACTAAGTATTTTAAAATGACTAAAATGTTTAAATGTATCAGTTGTAAAATCAAGCAATCAGGATCAACAAAGGCTAAATCAAAAGCTCTTTAGTGTCACCAGGAATTTCTGACTGCAAAGACCCTGGAGTCTGGGCTGAGCACAGAGCTCCCATACTTGCTGCTACCCATATAAAGCACCCTTTCTATCTAGCCAGGATTCACAAGGGCAGTAACTACATCCAATCTGATTCCACCTCTTTCCCTCCTCGCTGAGGTTCAGTTATTATGCTGAGGAGGCTGTAAGGCTTGGGGAACTCAAGTCAGGCACTGTACTCAGGCTGGAATCTTCCTTTCCTCCTGAGACTAGCTGGGAACAATGCATGGGTTTTTTTTCCCTTTGGTTTTATGGAGGGGGCGTAGGATATTGAAGTATGGCACTGATAAAGCAGAGTTTCCTGTATTATCTTGTGCAGATCCATGCACAGCTGAACTCCATTCAAGCCAGTTAAGAGCAACAGCCAGCACTTACTCAACATTAGCACAAGTAAAAACAGGTAGAAAGAAGGCTCTATCAATTCCAAGATACATGACTTTCTTAAGTTACAATCTAACAAATCCTGATGGTCCCTGGCTATCAGGCTTCTCAGGGAATAACTCTGGATATAGGTTCCCAATTCCTGCTCCAATCCCAATAACCAGTACTTTTTATACTCAACAGTTAGAGAAATGATTCCCTTGTCAGACATTTGGGGGTTAGGATTAGCTAAGAGGGGGTGGGATAGAGGTTCAGGAAGAACCAAGTGTGAAAAGGAACTTGGCTGCAAATTGTGGACTTTGCACTGAGCTGTTACCACCTCCTTCCTGAAGTGAGGTCAACACAGACCTCAAGTTTCCTAAAATCCTTTCTGAAGTCCTACCAGATCAGCACCCCACTTGGCAAATGTGCAAGAGATGGTCAACGTCACCTACCAAAATGACAAGTGTCCACATTTCCTGAAGGATTTAGGGACGTATTTAACCAAGAGCACCAAAGCTGGTATTATCATGCCTGTGCTCATGCCGGAGGAGTCTACTTCGACTTAATTCAGTAAACTAATGTAAGAGTACACACAGCCATGTTATCACAGGAGCTGACTAATCTGGAATTGCAAGACAGGGAAAGTGCCACTGAGAGGGTCTGCCCAGCACGGGGAGAGCACCAGCAAACAGCCGCACTTCTGAACACTAACATAAGCTACTCACAGGGTTTCCACTCGTTCTGCACTGTTTTACGATTTTTATGAGGCCGGAGAGATGGTTGATTACTTAATGCTGTTCCAGAGAACCAGCGTTTGATAACCAGCACCCACATAACAACTTATAACCACCTGTAACTCCAGTTCCAGGGGATCAGTTACCCTCTTCTTGACCTCTTCTTGACATCAGAGGCACCAGGGACATGTGGCATAGAGAGAGACACACATTCAGACAAAACACCCATGCATAAAACAAATTATTCTGAAAATTACTTATTTTTATTGTTTTAAATTTTGTATATGTGCATTTGTATGGGCACAAGTGCAGGTGCCCATGGAGGCCAGGTGTCAGATCCCTGAAGCTGGAGTTATAGGCTGCTGTGAGCTGCCTGGCATGGGTACTGGGAACTGAACTCTGTAAAGCACACATGCTCCTAACACCTGAGCCATCTCTCTAGCCCACTCTGAAGTATTACACCTCTTGACCCAAGCACAATAAAGCCACCTTCATTTTGGAAAAAACTGACTTACCCTTTCATGGTGTATTACATACCACTTCAGTTTGATTAGCACATGAAAAACATACCCCTAACACTCACACATCTGACACACAAAAAGAAGTATATGCCCTACAAACAGTGCAGAAGATAATCAACTCCCAGGGATAAATTGTATAGAAACAAGCACAGAATCATTCTTTTAAGAGGGCATAGGATTTCCTGGAACTGGGGTCACAAGGAGTTGTGAGCCCTCCAGATGACACAGATGCTTGGGAACCCAGCTCTGGTCCCCTAGAAGAGAAACAGGAGCTCCTAACAGCTGACCCACCTCTCCAGCCTCAACTGCCTACTCACCTCCCCTATCAACTTCTCAAAATTACTGCTCAGAAAATAAACTAAAGTCTGGTCAACAAGGTCTGTCTCACAGGTGAGCTTGGACACTCAGAACAAAAAAGCACAACTTAGACTTTGGGCTCTGACCTATTTCCTAAGAGCACTGGATCACTGTCTGTTAATCATGTAACCTTCGTAACTGAACCAACACACATCATTTGATACAATCATAGAAACTAATGGGCTTTTATCTACATAGGACCCAGTCATCTAATTAAGATTCAAAAGAGACTCTGTTTCGGGACAATTTCTTAATTGAGACTTGAGCATGAGAAACTGATCCTAAGACATGGGACACTGCAGGGTCTAAGAGCAAGGTGAAACAGGCTGGTTTACATATGGACATCTGATATCGTCGTACAGGTGTATAACATGGTAAGACAAGTCCTGCTGGCAGATGTGTAAAGCCTGGCACAGCACCCATACACTGAGAAATCATTCCTTGAGCTGCTCACCATTGACTGAGGAATTAAGACTCTAACCTATTAAGGCAGTAACTACCAGAGGTCCAGAGAGCTTTAATGGCAATAGAAAACTCCCGCGAACGAATTGCTTTACAGGAAGACATGCCACCTCACCTTCAAGACCGACCTGGGCCTCCCTCAGCCCCTAGCACATAGTCTCAGAAAGCCATTGTGGTGCTACACATGCCCTGAATGTCAGGAGGAAAGTGCTGGTCATGGGTGCTGGCAGCACTTTTTGTGTGCTGTTTCTCTTCTGTACACAACTGAGTTTGCCTGACAGAAGAATCTCCAGTTAATCAAGTATAACAAGAAATCTTTTTGTGGAAAATTAAACATACACTCCCAATCAAAACTAGGGTCTTTTACTCAGTCACTTAAGATCCATCTACATTAACACGCACCTGGCCACCAATATCGGTAATGCTGGGGGGGGGAGACGGGGACGCCCAGGCGCTAAGTCACACACGAGACCGGTACTAAATCTTCCTCAAAGCACCCCTCCCCCGCCATGAGATACCGGCCCGCACAGCCGCGGCCGCGCGCTCAGGCCCAGTCACCGTCCCACATAGTGCTCTACCACAGTGCCGAGGACCTGCGGCCGCGGGCGGGCGGGCCCGCAACTCCGACTCGCACTCATGGGCTCCACAGCCTCCGAGGCCCGGACCAGCCTGGACCACACAATTCAACGAGACGCACACCGCCCGGCCGGCCGGCCTCGCGTGCTCCACCGCGACTCCTCTGTCAGGGGCCGGAAAGGGCCCTGCGGGCCGCGACGCCATTTTCTCGGCGCGATAACGCCGCTCGCAGGAATTGGGCTGCGGGCAAGGCGCCGCTCCGACTAGTCCCGATTCCAAGTGCCGTCCAGGTACACACGGCTCCCGCCCTCCTTCGTTGCACAGAACCTCTTACCGCGGCCGCCGGGATCCCGCAGCCATTTCCAGAGCAGCCACGGAACTAGAGCGGAGGAGGCCAGCGAGACCGCCGGCCTAGAGCGGCAAGCCGCACAGCAAGCGGAAGAAATCAACCGGCCACCGAGACGCCGCGAGGATAGAGCGCCTATGCCGTCCTGACCGCACGCATGCGCCACCGCTGCTACCCAGGTCCCCGGGAGCGCCCGCCTGGTCCTGTGTCCTAGACGCGCTAGACATTTTCCCGCGTCTCGAACCCAGGGGATAAACTGGGACCCAAAGCCACCGAGAGATTCCTCGGGCTATCCTGAGGCAGTACTCTGCCGAGCATTTCAAAAGCATTAAAAGCTCTCTGCGCCAGCGGGGATGGGTGCTGGGGTGAACCTGCGTCCGATTCCGTTGGGGCGGAGCCAGGAAGAAAAGACCCCAAAGCCCTTCCGCAGGGGGCACTGCTCACTTGGCCTCTGGCAAGGTGTGTGCGGGGAAGGGAGTGGCGTCCGCCCAGCAGGAATTCCCCAGGACTTGACCCGCTTCACTCCCGTACTAGAAACACCCCGGCCCCGTGACCGTTCCTTCCTGGAACCAGTTCTCAATGCCTGGGTGTACGTGAATACGAGGGTCGGACCCCCAGCCCAACATTACGTATATTCCCCTAGTGCTAACTAGAGTGACATTCCTTCACTGTCCCCCAAATACTTCAGGAAAGCGGAGGTAGGTCGTTATTCCCTTGCAGGACCATGAACACTAGCCACTTGTCCTGAGAGCAGTGAACACCAGGGTCCATACAGCCAGTTTTAAATTTACGTATGCACACAGGCACGTCGCTTGGAAGTCAGTCTTCTGGCCTCTCGAAGAACCAAGATGTGTCCTTGTCTAGTAAAGCCTCACCCACACTGTGGAGCGCTCTAATGCTCCATCCAGAAGCCCAAGGCTTAAGTAGGTTTGTTTTCCCTCTAACAGTCCCAAGGTTACGTGCTAACTCCTGGGAATTCCAGTGAAGTAGGAAGCTGCTTCTACTTTCCTTGTTGAGATCCTTCAAGACTACTTTTCTGACTCTTGTCAAAGAGTCTACTCTGATTTCTCAACTCTGCCCTTGAGTTGAGGGAGGCTTCTACCCTCAGACACAGAACCAGATAGGGTTGAATCCAGTGTGAGCCTGTGCAAGCGGCAGAATGGGGGCACTCACATCACAGGCCACAGCGAAGGCCCAGATATTACAGAACAGGACGGAAGCAGGAATTCAGCCCCGGTGGACCACCTTGCAGTGTGCTCTGCGAGCTGTGCCTGAGTGGCCATCTCGGGAACAACTATCAGCTCACTGTTCCTGTCATTTCCAATAGGTACCACCCTCCTTGGTGAAAAACATCTGTAGTTTGGGTGTTTTTAAGTTGGATTCTACTAACCGAATAATCATTCCCATTCTTTAAAAGTAAAAATCAGAAGACAGAAGAACAGTCACCAATTAAGATCTTGTACCCAATCACAAGCACTCACATAACAAGCTGGCATCCTGGCAAATGTCTGTAACCCTGGCTCCAAGACGGGAGGATCCTACCGCTTTCTAGCTTCTAGCCTAAGAGGGCACTGGACACCACCCATCATGCTTATGTGCGTACACAGACGAATTTAAGAAAAAAGAAAAGGAATAGCAGGCCTGGCAAGATAGCTCAACAAATAAAGGTGCCTGTCACCAAGACCCAAGTTTGATCCCCAGGATCCATGTAGCAAAAAGAGAGATCCCACTCCAAGTTGTCTTCTGATAACATCCACACAGACACCATGGCGACACATACAATAGAGTGCAATACAAAAAGTTAAATCCTATGGATGGTGCCACTTAAAATTCTGCTCTGAAACCCCCCAATCCAAAATTTCAAGACCCTGGAGATTTTCAGCAAACATTGGAAATGTGGTAGGTAGGACCACTTTCCAACTCAGCCCATGCCTGGGACGGAGGGGGCAGAAAGATGGCAGTTTCAGACCAGCCCAGACTACTCACCACAGCAAGATCTTATCTCAAAACAATATGAGAGTGGAAATTTTTTAATAATAATAATAAAAACACCAAAAAAAAAACCAATATGAGATCCAGACTTAAGGGGTCTGGGCCCAAAGCACTGCTGGCCTTCCAGGTAGGCAACAATAAACCATCGCAGAGGTGTATGGACCCTGAAACAAATCAAGGTTTGAAAGGAGGGAAAGGCAGGGGGGAGATAAGGCAAACCAAGCTGGCTTGACCTGCTTCCTCTTGTCCCCTGCGCCCTGACCTACCTCAGATAGGGTTTGTTTATGCTCCCTTTGGAGAACCCCTGCCTACCCTGCTGACAGGTCATGCACAAGGGTGATGCTGTGCACCTGCACTTGGCCAGCTACACCTGTGGCACACTCTCACCCACAGAAACCCAACTAAACAAGTGTACGGACTGATTATGACACAGCTCCTGTTCTACAGAGACAGAATGCAGATTCCCAGAAGAGAAACCTGGCACAGCCCTCCCTCCTCAGGATGCCAACATTCATAGACCCTCAAGTCCTTTATATCAATTATTTCCTTAGAACCTGCACACACAAGTCTCTGGATGGCTTACACCAGATATGAGGTAAATACTACATAAATGGTAATGCTGTATTGTCTAGGGACTAAGGACAAGAAACAAGACAGTACTTGTTCAGTGCAGCTGCACCCCCCCAAGCGCCACACACAATCTGTCTATGTAGCCAACCATCCTAAAACTTAAGATCCTCTGCTTCAGCCTCCAAACTGTTAACCTCACAAGCTTGTGCCACCAAGCCTGGCTCCAGAGCATTACTGATCCTAAGCCAGCTGAGTCTACATGACTGGTCACTGAGGGGAGGGGTAGGGCATGCAAAGAGGATGTGTTTTCTTATTTCTAAGAAAAGCTTAAATCACTGAGTTTTTTTTATTTTGCTTTTTGAGAAACTGATAAATCCTATATAAAAACAACTGGAGAGATGGTTCAGTGGTTATAAGAGCACTTGTTGCTCTTACAGAGGACTTAAGTTCTCAGTATTCCAAAAGAAGCAAGTAACTACCCTTAACTCCAGTTCCAGGGGATTCACTACCCTCTTCTGGTCTCCTTGGGCACCAGGCACCCACTGCATGTGCACATACATACAAGCAGAACACTCATACACATAAAAAAAACACGAAAATCAACAGTTAGCTTCTAGTTCATTTTATTATGTGCAGTACTAGGGATTGAACCCAGAGCCAACCTAGAGAGATGCCAGGCATGAGTGATCTGGTAGCCCCAACAGTTAACTTTAGATACATTATATTTATTTACACAGCACCTAACAATCCATTAACAAATCACCAGCTGGGAGAATGGGGAGGGAATTGGGAGGAGGGGAGGAGGTGGAAAATTTTTTAATAACAATAAAAAAAGTGCCTGAAATAAAAAAAGGCAAAAAAAAAAAAAACAAATCACCAGCTGCTTTGCACAAAGCAGAGCAAAGTAAAGCAGAAGCCTTTGGTTCCTCTTTAAAGTCAACAGTAGACTCAAATTTGCAGCAGATCTTTATCTGGTAAGGCTACATCCATACACAACTGAGAACCAGCATCACCAGCCATCACAGTAAAGAGCATAGGGTAATGGCAGAACAGAAGAGCCAAGAAAACAATTCACAGACTTTGTAGCCATGTGTGGTAACATTTGTATTCCCAGCACAGAAGAGACTGAGGCAGGAAGGAGTGAGTTTCAGTCTAGCTTTGGCTACATACTGAAACTGAAACACTGTCTTTAAAAACAAAACAAAACAAAAAACCCAACAGGCAGTGGTAGTGCACACCTTTAATCACAGCATTGGTGATGCAGAAGCAGGTGGAACTAAGTTGCCAGCCTGTTCTACAGAGTGAATTCTAGGGCAGACAGAGCCAAAGAAACACTGTCTTTAAAAATAAATAAATATAAAAAAACCAACCAAACAAACAACAATAACAACAAAAAACAACAAAAACCAAAAACCAGCCAGGGAAACACTGTGAGACCCTATCTCAAAAACAAACACACACCAAAGCGTGTGTGTGTGTGTGTGTGTGTGTGTTTTACAAACAGAATCTATGCAAAAATATCTATAGAAGGTGAAAGGTCGGGCGGGGCTGGAGAGATGACTCAGCAGTTAAAAGTACTGGCTGCTCTTCCAGAGGTCTTAAGTTCAATTACCAGTACCTACATAGTGGTTCACAACCACTTATAATGGGATCTGATGCTCTATTCTGATATAAAGTCCACAGAGTACTCACATACATTAAATAAATAAATCCTTTTCTTTAAGGGTGAGAGGTCAATCATAGTCTCTTTTTGGGATTTATTTTATGTATAGAAGTGTTCTGCTTGCATATATGTATGTGCACCATGTGTGTGCCTAGGGCCCCCAAATAAGTCAGAAGAGGGAGTAAGATCCCCTGGAACTGGAAGGAAAAGTTCCTTCCTTCCAAAAGAAAAAAAAATATTTGAAGAGTAAATGTGAAGCTGTTTTGCAGATCTTTTCTACAAAAGCCAAAGACCCCAGAATTTTTGTTGAGAGTAAAAGTATCCACAGAAACAATGTACTTCTGGCCATGCCTGGTGGGCACACATTTAATCCCAGAATTTGAAAAGCAGAGAGGCAGGATAGTCTCTGAGTTCAAGATTAGCCTGTCTACAGTTACACCCTGTCTCAAGGTGGGAAAAAAGCCATTCTGTACAACATAGCTAACATTCTGGCATCTGAACATTAACCTAATGGAAGTGTTCTGTATTTTATCCTCAGAATGCTTTTCCCTCTTATAAAAAAGCTCTATGATATTTAATTATTCAGGGCGGGGATTGAATCCACTATGGATGTGTCTGTGCTAGACATTTGCTCTACCACTGAGCTACCACCTCAGACCCTTGATAATGTTCTTTCAAATTTTATTTAAAATTGTTTATTATTGTGCTATGTGTATAGCCATACACCAGCATAGGTGTGGTGGAATCTTCTTTCCTTCCATCTTTACACAGGTTCCCAGGGTCTAGAACACATGCCATCAGGCTTACAGCATCATGCAGCAAGCACAAATACTTTTTACCTGTTGAGCTACCTTACCTGCCAGTTCTTTCAAGCCCATATACTTTTAGTTCTTCTCTCCAGAGCTGCTCCTGTTTCCTTTTCTTTTCCTAAGACAGGGTTTCTCTGTGTTGCCTTGGTTGTACTGGAACTCACTATGTAGACCAGTCTGAGCTCAAACTGGGGAGATCCACCTGTCTCTGCCCCCCAAGTGCTGGTATTAAAGCTATGTATCACCAACACCAGGCTTGAGAACTGCTACTCTAACAATGAAACAATTTCAAATCCCTGTCTTGGCTTGCAGAACAGTGGCACCTTTGACCACAGGGTAGCCCCCCTACTTCAGGGCCAAACCTTATGGCTTTTCTCCCTTAGGTCCACCTAGCACACACAGGAAGTTTGGCTAATCAATGATTCCACCAAGCTGGTGATATTCCTGTCGACTTGGATTGTCGTCAGTGTGGCTGTCTCTGGACATGCCCACCTATCTCCTACATCCTACATCCTTAGTACCACTGCATATAGGTCTTCATTGCTCTGCTCCACTATCCTATCTGTTCCACATGTACCGCAGAAATCCACCTCTACTCATCTGGATCTACCCTTTCACCTGCTCCCCAGAACCTTCTCTTGTATACCTCAAACTCAAAAGCATTTCAAAGCCTAACACACAAAAATTGGCTCATAGGGGCTGGAAGATAGTTCAGTGGGTAAGGGCATCTAAAGCTCAAGCAGAGGCATCTGAGTTCTAACCCCTAGCACCCACATAAAAAGCCAGAGTTAAGCATGTGCCTGTAACCTTAGCACTGTGTGGGTGGTGGTGAGGGGGCAGACAGGATTGCTGGGATTTGCTGGCTACAAGTCTAGCTTCAGGTTTAGTGAGAGACCTTGTCTTGAAGAAATAGGTGAAGTGACAGAAAACACAGGCCATCTCCTCTGGCCCTTATGCATCCCTCAATATACCCATCCCCACACAGAGAAAAAAAATGAACTATTGTCTTCAAACCTTCTCCCCTTTGCTAGTATTCATCCAGGGGAAGGACCTCAGTAGTATTCACTCATTTTCCCCATCTACTCAACAGATTCATAAAAAGTACCTAAAATGTACTGGATACTTTTATTAACTGAGATGCCCAATACACAAAAACCTTAATTGTCTTTGTGTGTGTTCATGTGTGTATGTGTGTTAATATGCACATGTATACTCAGGCAGGTAGCAGGCTAGGTCAGTGTTGGTTAGATGTCTTCCTCAATCTCTATCTTACTTTTGAGAATGATCCTCATTGAACTGGGAGCTCCAGTTCAGATAGGTGGGCTTGCCAGGAAGTCTCGGGGATTCTCGTGTCTGCCTCCTAGCACTGGGATTACAGAGAGAAGCTCCAGTGTCAGTTTTCAGGTTCTTATGCCCATGTAGTGAGCACATTACTAAGTCATCTCCCCAGCACAGTGAACCTTATGTTTTTAGGGACTCACGATATAAGGCACTAGCAATATGGGGGTAGAATGTCAAGATCCATGAAAAAAGATAGTAGTTCCACTCTTTTTTCTTTGAGAGACCTTGGTCTCTCTACATAACCATGGTTGACCTAGAACTCATTGTGTAGATCGGGTTGGCCTCAAACTCCTCTGCCTCCAAGTGCTGAGATTAAAGGTATTCACCACCACGCTTACGTGTATGAGTGTCTTGCCTGCATAGACAGGTTTACTATAACATTATATTACATGTATTATTATTATAGACACTTTATTTATGAGTGTCTTGCCTGTATCTATGTGTATATGCACCATATGCATGAACGGTCAGTGCTCATGGAGGTCAGAACCAAATCCCCTGAAGTGGGAGTTACAAGCAGTAAGTGCTCTTAGCTGCTGAGCCACCTTTCTCAGACTGGGAGTTGCTATCCTCTGTGGGGTCACATAACTGAAATGGGAAGAGGAGACCATGAAAAATTTGGTAGCCGCTATGGGTTTCTAAGCGTGCAACAAATAAATCAAAATCAAACACATACTGAATCTGAGATGTTTCTAACAAGGTTCACCCTTCACCCATGCTGCACTGATCAACTGCTTTCTTGGTTCTTTTCCATGTTTTGAGACAGAGTTTCTCTGTAGATTTTGGAGCCTGTCCTGGAACTAGGTCTTGTAGCCCAGGCTGGCCTGGAACTCACAGAGATCCGCCTGCCTCTGCCTCCAGAGTGCTGGGATTAAAGGCATGTGCCGCCACTGCCCGGCTAAAGATGTTTTTAATATTTTAAAATTATGTGTGTGTGTCTATGTATGTGTCTGTGCACACAGGTGCAGATGCCTGCAGAATTTAGAAGAGGACACCAGAGCCAGCTGGTGGTGGCTCATTCCTTCAATTTCAGCACTTGGGAGGCAGAGGCAGGTGGGTCTCTGTGAGTTTGAAGTCAACCTGGTCTACAGAGTGAGTTCCAGGACACGTTCCAAAGCTACAGAGAAAAACCCTGTCTCAAACAAACAAAACAAAAAAGAAAAAAAAAAGGAAGAGGAGGAGGAGATCATATCCCCTGGAGCTGGAGTTACAAGCAGTTATAAGCCATCAGATGTGGGGGCTGGGAATCAAACTGCCGAGCAAGATCAGCAAATACTGAGCTATTTCTCTGGGCCGGGCAGCCTTGGTTCTGAATACAAAACATGAATACTTTATATGCCACGAAACACCTACAAAAGCACCTTGCTCAAGACTATTGCTTGTTATGAACTGCAGTGTTTTTGCTTTACAGTTTATTTATGCTCTTAAAGAAATATAACAGAATCCAGATACAGTGGTATACACCTTTAATCCCAGTACTTGGGAAGCAGAGGCAGGCAGATTTTGGTACTGTCTCAAAAAAAATTAAGTTATTAATTTTGAAAACACTTTTGTATAGTCATTCTTCATCATTTTAGTTTGAGTGTAAAATTAGGAACTTTGGATTGCGTATTAGAATATTAATTTTAAAAATTGCTGTTGAATTTATTTGCTTGAGTTTTGTCAATAAATAGATCAGAATTGGGCTGTTGTTAGCTGGTAGACTGCTTGCCTAGTATGCACTAGGCTCCAAGTTCACACCCCAGGACCATATAAACTAGGTGTAGTGGCTTATCTATGTTGTGGAATAGGATATTCGTTTAACTATGTAAAGATGTGTTGCAGGATTGTTTAGCTATGTAAAGATGTGTTGCCGCTTTACCTTGCCTGCCTAAGGCACCTGATTGGCTTATTAAAAAGCTGAACAGCCAATAGGTAGGCAGAGGAGGGTTGGGGGGGGTTGTCGGGCAGAAACTAAAGGGAGGCCAGTCAGACATAGAGGCAACAGAAAAGCAGGATAGACAGTATGTAAATGCAGTAAGCGAGCCTCAGGGCAGCAAACAGATGCATAGAAATGGGTTAAGTTAAAGAAAATCTAGCTGGAAGTAGGCGTGGTGGTGGTGCATGTCTTTAATCCTAGTACTTGGGAAGCAGAGGCAGGCTGATCTCTGTGAGTTAATCCCAGCACTTAAGGTAGAGGCAGGAGATCATAAATTCACTGTCATTCTTGCCTACACATACATTTAAAGCCAGCATAGACTACACAAGACCTTGTCTTTCAAAAAATAAAATCCCAGGCTGAACTAAAGGGCTCAGATCACTTGTTCTTTCAGAAGCAGAGTTTGGTTCTTACACCCTCTGCTACCAAGGTTCTGACAGTCTCTTCTGGCCTCCAGACCCACATGCTCAGGCATGCACACACAAAAATAAAATAAATTATGGAAAAAAATTCATTCAGACTTTTCTGACACAGGGTCTCTCTTTGTAGGCCTGTCTGACCCGGAACTCTCTATGTAGATCAGGTTGACCTTCAACTTAAATACTGAGACTAAAGGTCTGTGCCACCTCATCCAGCCAAATTTCTTTCTTTTTAAAAAAAGATTTAGCAGGCATGGTGGCACACACCTTTATTTAATCCAGTACTCAGGAGGCAGAGGCAGGCAGATCTCTGTAAGTTCACGACCAGCCTGGTCTACAGAACAAGGCCTCGAGTTCCAGAACACCCAGGGATACACAGAGAAACTCGTATCTGGAAAATGCAAAATACAAAAATAGAAGAAAATAATCACCCGAGCAAAAGACATAGACAGAACCTACTGGTGTTTAGGAAAGACAGTCCAGGAAGTCCAAGTAGCTGAGGGGAAGCGTTTCACATAGGAATTAGGATGAAAGGAGTAAGAGATTTTTAGCTGTGTTTACAATAGGCAATCAACTGAAGAATGAATGCCTTACTAAAGGAGGTCAGGTAAGAGAAATAATGTAAGTGAACATGCCTGTCACATCAGGAAAGACGCTGTAGCTGAGGAACAGTATGGAGGAAAGACTGCAGAGAAGGAAGAAAGCCCTTGGCCTGGCTAACTGCTGGGAAGACACTGAACTTCCGGGTGAATCGTTCTCTTTAGGACACTGGCCTCTGCCCTTGCACTTTAACCAGGGGTAAGCAGTACAAAGTGTTTACTGCAGTACTTCCTCAAAAGCTTTGGTCAGAACTTCGGGGCAGCAGCTTTAGAGCATGTAATAAAATGTTCACAGCCAGCATAGTAATTATCCAACATAACCTGCTAAATTGGATTTACTTTCGGTGATTCAGTAAGTTGCTTTCTCTAGACTCAGTTTTTGGGGTTTTTTTTTTCCTTCTTCTTTTAAAAGTCACAGCTTGCTGTGCTCTGTCTTTTTGGTTTTCCGAAACAGGGTTTCTCAATGTAATAGCCCTGGCGGCTGTCCCCGAACTCACAGAAGTACGCCTACCTCTGCCTCCTGAGTGCTGGGATTAAAGGTTCACGCCATCACCTAGCTAACTCAGTTAATTTTTAAGCAAGTACATTCAACCATCTCAAAGCAGGCTGTCCAACATTCCAACCAGAAGCATTCCAGAATACATTTGCATTGCAATGACCGAATTTGCATTCTCCTCGGGTAGACAATAAGCACATAAACATGCAAATACCTATCTACCAACTACGGCGAGGCAGTTTTCTAGGGCCTCCAGCTACCCCCAGCCCTTACCGCGAGCACTAAGGACCCATCCCGAAGGCAAGGAGTAATCGCGACTCCCAGGGCATGGGGGTCTCTCTGCCGGCGTCTCGAGCAGGGTCCCCACCATACGCAGCTACACTCCGCGAACGCCCCAGACGTAGGAAGTCTCTCTGTGCCCGGGGAAAGGAGTCCCCACCGTGAGCGTTTCTGAAGCACGGATGCGCTCCGCTCCATGAGTACCTTAGAAGCGGGGAGTCACTTCCGTGCATGCTCCCATCCCTGAGAGTCCCAACACTAAGGAGTCACCTTCGAGGATGCCCAGAAACGAGGCGTCCCTGCCCAGGAAACAGGAACTTCTGCGGTCCGCTCCCGAGCTCCAGGCAGTGCTGTCTCTGACGCTGGTCTGGACTCGGTTATAACGTTCGCCGAGTAAAATCCGGAGGCCTTACCAATTGGGACTAGAGCCCGGCGGACTACAGGCCGGAGAACGTCCTAACCTTCTCGCGCATTCCCGCGTTCCCACACACCTATTCCCCTCCCCCAGCTTCACACACACACGCAAAAAAAAAAAACAAAAACAAAACCAAGAAAAGACCCGGAACCTTTGCCTCGAACTCAGTCTACAGGTCTCCATTCCGGTGCTAGCACTCAGGACGCAGACGCCCCCGCAGCAGCCATCTTGCGCAGGAGGGGCATAGCTCTTTTGACTCTCGCGCCAACCCGTAGAGCTAGGGCACCGCCGCAGAGTTATGCGCAAGAACGGAAGTGGTGATCCAAACGTCCGTTGACCGTCCGCCCGGCCCCTTCGCGAGAGGATTCCATTGGTTGCCGGTTCGCATCTCGAGATCTCG
>LOJH01002424.1:19793-30676 GCA_001685095.1 Ellobius talpinus | reverse complement strand
AACCATCTGTAATGAGATCTGGTGCCCTCTTCTGGCCTGCAGTCATACATGGAGACTGAACCCTGTGTACATAATAAATAAATCTTTAAAAAAAAAGATTAGGAAGTATTCATATAACACAAACTTTGCTATCTCAGAAATCTGTTTCTTCTTTTTTTGTTTGCAACTAATTCATCAGATTCCAGGTAAGTACCTCTCTCAACATAAAAATAATATGGAAGTGTTCATACAAAAATATATTGGATGCTTCCATGAAGATACATACCTATAATCTAGTACTTTGGGGCTGAGGAGGGATATTTAAGAGTTTGAGACCAGTCTGGGCCTCATAGTGAAATTTTTTCAAAAACTACTACTGACCTTCAATTGCTTTGGAAAACAAAAGACTGTAGAGTGCTTAGCTTCAGTTTGAACGATCATATATTATCTCAAGGCTCAGGGATCATTTTGGAGGAAGGGGCAGAAAGATTGTAAGAGCCAAAGGTGGTAGATAAGTTAAAGGAAACAATGTTTTCCAGACAGAAGCATATATGAACTCAGTGATTGTGACAGTGTGCACAAGACTTACACAAGCTCCAGTCAAACAGAATCCATGCATAGTTGGGAATATGTAATCGTAGCGCTAGCTGAGGAGCTATTAGCATTTAGTGATTTCTGGGAAAGGGAGATTCAGGTCATAGTTTAATGATAATAACCTTGATAAATGTGATCACATACCAGAGAAGACCTCAACCCCCAAACTAGCTGAGCAGCACAAACTAGACCTGATGGGGAAAGAAGGTCAAATTAAAACAAAAAGCAGCAGCAGCAGCAGTCTCCAAGTTCGGTTGGAAACAATGAGAGGGTTGAGGCGGAAGTGAGGGGATTGGGATCTTGAATATATTCAAAATACATTGTATGCAATTCTCAAGAATTTTGAAAAGTAATTATCATAGATTTAATCACCTGATATAATTGATGGCATCAGAAATGAGGTCAGCAAGATAGCTCAGTAAGCACTTGGTATGCAAGCCTGGCAACCTGAGTTTCATTCCTTGAACCCTGGTAAGGCTAGGAGAGAACCAAATGTACAAGTTGTCATCTGACCTCTACATGTACACATGACACATGCCTACATAATGTGTGCACACACACAATAAATATTTAATGTCAGAAGGCCCATTATCAGCAACAACAGTTTGTAAAGTAGCCCATGTCTAGAGTAGTATAACACACCAAGAAAAAAATACTGTGTGTTTTGTTTACTTATTTATGGGTAAGTTTAAGGTTAGGCACTCAGTTGTCTCCAGAGATCTCTGTACTAAGAAAGGGAATTCTTCATGTTGATTTCTTTGGTTTCCCTATTTGCTTTTGTTCCTGCTAGAAAAACACCACATTCTCCAAGCAGTGCTAACTGAAGTCTACCAATCAGGCTGAACCTGAATCCGAACTGGTCTCTGTTACCACAGAGGCAACATAGTTATTGGTGCTGGTGGCTCAGAACCCAATGAAAATCCAAAGTTTGCCTTTCTTTTTCAGATGACGGACATAAGAAAGCTCGAAATGCTTATCTCAACAATTCCAACTATGAAGAAGGAGACGAGTATTTTGATAAAAATCTGGCACTCTTTGAGGTAATATTTTAATTATGTATGTGTCTGTGGGGGAGTAGAAGAGGGCATCATATTTCCCTGGAGATAGAGTTACAGGTAGTTGTGAGCCTCCCAGTATAGATGCTGAGAACTGAACTTTGGCCTCTGGGAAAGTAGCAAGTGCTCTTACCCACTGAGCCATCTCTTCAGCCCACAAAATGGAAATCTCATCGTGCACACACAGGAAATATGAAACCATCACATTTGCAGAAAAATGTTTGAAAATGAAAATCATTATTTTAAGCAAAGTAAGACAAATACTGAATAGTGCATTTTTCTCCCGTTGTGTGTGTGTGTGAGAGAGAGAGAGAGAGAGAGAGAGAGAGAGAGCAGAAGGCAAACTGAGAATGGAGGAGAGATGCTATGGGGGCAGAGAAGTGGAGAGGGCAGGAGGATCTGGGCTGTAAGAGGGACAGAAGGAATGTGGAAAGGCAGAGGGGGAGGGGAACATATTAGAACAAAAGAATAATTACATATTTGTATGAAAGAAACCTTAATGAAACCCAGTACTTTGTATCTTACCTTAACTTGCTACCCTAGTTAAGTATAGTCCTTTTTGCCATCTCAGGGCTGGGGATTAGCCCCAGGACCTCATGCATGTACTCTCAGCTCCCTGTCATCTTTCACATGTCAGGGAGAAGGCTCACTGAGGATTTTCTTCAAGTATTTACCTGTGAAAGAGGTTATCATTTATTTTGCTGTTTCCTGACAAAAAGTTTATTTTGTTGCTGAATTCCAGTATCCTTCATAAATTATTTCTGACTTTATAGGAAGAAATGGACACCAGACCAAAGGTGTCATCTCTTCTCAACCGCATGGCCAACTATACTAACCTGACACAGGGAGCAAAGGAGCATGAAGAGGCGGAGAACATCACTGAAGGGAAGAAGAAGCCTACCAAGGTGAGGCTTCAGGATGCAGGACAAATAAAAACAGCCCCATATATGAGAGCTGAAGGCATGCCCAGGGAACCAGTCTGTGTTAAGAAACTGTATCAAATTCTTGCTATACCCAGTACCATTCTGACCATTGGCACCAGACAGAATGTACAGTACTATAGCTTCTCATGGGAAGCCAGTTCCTAAACCACTGAAACTCTGTTAAAGCATATAGCATCTTCAGTGTCAAGTAATGCTTGACCAAAAACTTAATCAGGGTTAAAAGGAATGAGACTGACAAGAGCCTGCTGAAAGGGTTCGATACTCCGGTAGGTCAGACAGAGAAAGCCCTCTGACATGGTGGTTTTGCACAGAAACTGTCCTAGTGAGGAAGTTAGCCATGTTAGCAGAAGTGTTAGCACATCGGTGGGGAGGGATATCTCTACCCAGCCTCTGGTGCCATCTGCCTGGTGCAAAGGTTTTTGTTTGTTTGTTTGGTTGGTTCGTTGGTTCGTTTTGGTTTTTGTTTTTGAGATGGTGTTTCACATATAACACAGGCTAGCCTTGGACTCAGAGTCCTCCTGCCTTAGTCCCCCAGGTGCCAGGATCCTAGGCATCCACCATGATAATGATTCCCAGTAGTTGTTAGACTTTTCTACTACTGCTGTTTTTCTTATGGTAAAATTATGCCAGTACACATAGTTCAGCTCTTTACAAAGGAGCCAGTGGCCCTCAAGTTTTTACTTTCCCCAACTGTTTCATTTACCAACTATTGTGAAAAATTTGTACTTAATTCTCAAGAATTTCTACAAGTTTTTCTGTTTTTAAATGAGAATAAAATTTTAACAACCTTGAAGAATAGACATTTTTAGATTGTTGAGTGGTCCATTGCTTAGGAATAATAAAAACATGGGAACTTATCTAAATTACAATGTATACTGATAATGGAAGTATAGTGATGAACTTCACTGAGAGCTGTTGAAAATATCGCATAAACTTCCTGTCTGTGGTAAATCTAAGCATCTTTTATGGCTAACTGTATGTTTCCTTCTGTCTACATTTTTATTTCCAGAGCCCCCAAATGGGTACTTTTATGGGTGTCTACCTCCCATGTCTACAAAATATTTTTGGAGTGATCCTCTTCCTGCGTCTTACCTGGGTAGTGGGCACAGCTGGAGTCCTTCAGGCCTTTGCGATTGTCCTTATCTGCTGCTGCTGTGTAAGTCCTCCTGTGCTGGCCCCTAGAACTCGCCTGCAACATTTCCTGTTGAGTTTATGCACTTGACCCCCTGGGGAGCAGGAACAGAAAATACATAATGACTCACGATCCCAACAGGAAAGAGAGAATTTGACCTTAAAATCTAAAGGATTTTCATTCAGCACCCATTATCCATTATTTCCTATGTAGTATATGGTGTATATGGTGTCCTAGATTTTTGGAAATAAACAAAATACAAGTTTTCAAATAATTCAAAATCTGGGTTATTTGGACTTGAAAGCACCAATGTTGTAATGTATATGCTATTCTAAAATGTTCTGAAAAATAAAATTGGCAGTGCCTGGGAAGGGTGAGGGGAATCTGCATTCAGTTTGGTTCACTTTGAAGTCTCCTTTCGTATTCCTTCCCCAGAAATTCCTCAGTTGTTTCTAACTCTTCTCTCCTACTCAGCCCATTCTGGTTTTCCTTTCATTTAAACTGCTCATTTTTATATATCCCATCCCTGTCCATCAATCTAGTGTCCCCTTTGCTTTAGTAACCATTATATCCTCCGTATGCATTATGCTCAGCTGAGTGCTAACCATGCAAGTTAAGCAAACCTAACCTATGTCATTAATAACTTAATGGCACTGCCTTGTTCATTCCCAGTTTCTCAAGCTTGAAACTTAAAGGCCATATTTGACTCCTTGGTTGCCATTCATCATGGCCAGTCTGCTCTCTCTGAGATACTTCATATGCATGCCCAGTATCTCACTGTAGATGTTACCTCTCACTTGTACGACAGCAGCCTACTGGCTAGTCACTGTGCCTCCAGCTACTCCCTCTTCGAAGACCTTTATCTGCTGTGTTACTAGATAATGTTTTAAGTGTGTCCTGGTGGTCTCTTTCTTGCCACATACTGTTTTTGGCATTGTAGCCAGTCTGTAGTTAGAGTCTAGCCTACTTTCCAGTGCTGTCTACCTAGCTAGTCCTTTAAAATATGCTATGCAGTAACTCTTTGTAAAAGTAGATGGAGTTAAATATTTGTAAATGCTCTGAAGTCTTCGCATGGGAAAGTAGTACGGAAATGTTAACTCTACACAGTAATTAAATTCTTTTTTCTCTCTCTACAGACAATGTTGACTGCCATCTCCATGAGTGCCATTGCCACTAATGGAGTGGTGCCAGGTCAGTAGCCCAAGCTTGAATTTCAGGGATTATCCTTGATTAATCACTGTGCATATGCTGTAAAGCTGGAGGTATAAACTCCAAAGACACTTAATGTGTTTATTCTGTTTTTCATAGTGTTCTGTAACAGTGTCACCTTCTAGAAGCCAGGGACAAATACTGTTTGGCTTAACGATGCTATCTTTGAAATCTCATTATTTTTAGTCTACAGTACTTTAATGTCAGTCACATACTTAGCTTATAAAATACTTTTTATTATACTATCATATTCCTGTAGGAAATAATCTAATTTTTCCTAATAGTAATAAAATGTATTGTGCACATCATATTCCCATTATTAAATCTCCTTTGTTACATTCAGAGTTTCCCAAACATCTTTTGTGCATGTTTTTGAATTATTACTTATACTTGTCTACAATCCTCTTAGTGATACCCTCCTTTTATTTTGTCTTGTAGCTGGGGGCTCATACTTCATGATTTCCCGGGCCCTGGGCCCAGAGTTTGGTGGGGCTGTTGGCCTCTGCTTTTATCTGGGCACCACATTTGCAGCAGCAATGTATATTCTTGGTGCCATTGAAATTTTTCTGGTAAGTAACGAATTAGTTGCGCCTACAATCTAGAAGTTCTGTGGGTTTGTTTTCTTAGATCAGGTGTGGCAGCCAGTCAGATGTTGGCTGCTGTGACTGTGTTCTACCATGACTCTGAGGCAGAAAGGTTGAGGCGTCCTTCACCTGCCTGTCCTTTCCGAAACCTCTCTCCGATTGTTCCCAACTCTACCCCTCAACCAGGGAGCTCATATCAAGCTACAAGACTTGTGCCAGTGTAGAAAAGTAAAATAAATCTCATTTGCTTATATTGTGCATGTATGTGTTCTAGTGTGTTGAATACATGTGTGTAGAGGCCAGAGATCAACCTGGTTTCTCCCTGTTGTTGTTCCTCAAGAACCATCCAGTTTGTTTTATGAGGTGGGGTCGTTCACTGGGACCAGAGGCTCACCACCTGGCTAGCTTGCCAGTTAGCCCTTGGGGTCTGTATGTCTTCACCTTCCCAAGGCTAAGATCACAAGCACATGCCACCATGCCTGGCTTTTTACGTAACTCCTGGGGATCAAACTCAAGTACTAATTTGTGTGCAGCAAAGCACATCACTGGCTGAGCTGTATCCCCAGCTTCTCTTCTTGATAACTTTATCCCAATGAAAGAGTTTTCATTTCTCTACTCATACTATAAATCTTCCCTTTTAAATAAAATCATTTTTTCTTTTTCCCACTTGCAAATGTAGATATCCAAAACAGCAATGAAAAGACAAAAATAATCCATGAAATAACATTTCTATAGACATTCTAGAGCCAAATAAAAATTTGGTTAATTGGCAGCCCGGTGTGTACATAACTTTAATTCCAGCAGTTGGGAGACAGAGACAGGTGGATCTCTTTGTGTTCCAGGCCAAACAGGGCTACATATTGAGACCCTGTTTAAAAACAAATGAATAAAAAGGATTAAAAAAATTAATGTTTTTTTAAAATGAATGTTTTTAATAATTTTTTATTTCAGCTTTCTTTTCCTTTATAAAAGTAATATCAGCTGTTATAGTCCCTGTACTTGATTGTTTCTAAATGACTGCATTTCTTTTCTGCTTCTTTTTTTTCCTAACAGGTATATATTGTCCCTCGAGCTGCCATCTTCCGCAGTGATGATGCACTCAAGGAATCAGCAGCCATGCTAAATAACATGCGTGTCTATGGCACGGCTTTCTTGGTCCTCATGGTCTTGGTGGTATTCATTGGCGTACGCTATGTGAATAAGTTTGCCTCACTTTTCCTGGCCTGTGTAATTGTGTCCATTTTGGCTATCTACGCTGGTGCCATCAAGTCTTCCTTTGCTCCACCACACTTCCCGTACGTGCCCATGTTTCCACCAAGTCATTGTTGGGTAGTCAGTGGCAATATCTGGTGATGTGAGCATTTCCTCAGAATTTCATGGGGTGATTTCCCTAGTGACCCAGTTTTCCAGCAGGAAGCTTCCTGACAAACTTTCCTGTTGACCCCTTCCTCACTTCTGAAGGATAGACCTAGCGGCTGGAGCCATCATTAGGTTTATCTATTTTGGTGCCCCCTTTACCCCATAGCGACTATATTTATGTGAACTGTCTCTGAAGGACTTTGCAGTCCTAGTCATTACCAGCAACCTTTGTGGGGCATTTAAATGTTCAGTTGCCTTTTAAAATAAAAATCAGTTCAAAAGAATTCTACAGCAGCAGTCTAGAGAGAGGACTCTGTAGCCAAGAGCCTTGGAGGATCTTCCACAGGATATGGGTTCAATTTCTAGCACCCACATGGTGGCTCACTCTCTGTAACTATAGTTCCAGGGGATCTGGCCTGGTGTACTCTTCAGGCCGGGCACTCAGTTATTTGTAATCTTGTTATAGAAGTTGCTTTTGAGGTCATATGGATCAGCTGGGAATCAAATTTATTGGTACTACGTTGATTTAAACAGGTTTCAGAAAAAAAAATTTTTTTTCCATGAAGAACCCACAAATCCAGTGCAGATGAAAGTGGTGGGGGCAAGAACAGGAACCTTGTGATTTCCTTACTGGTATTTGGCATTTCTTCTATGTGATATATTCATCATACACTTTCATTTTGCTTACTTAGGGGCCATAAAACAATTAAAGATCCTTTTCAAAGTTATAAAAGTTTTAGATACAACATTTTAGCTGTATCTCAACTTGGGAAATTCCATTTTGTTTCAGGTTCCCCTTTGGGGCTTCTCCACTTCTGTTTGTTTGGGGGGAAAAAAGCACAATGCGTGTTATTTTGTTTTTTTTTTTTAAATTCCAGCATAATATGTTTAAAAACAAAACTGCAGAGGATCCATGAAACAGAACTTGAGAGTTGTTGAAGCCAAGTAATAGAATGCGGTTCATTATGCATGTATGACCACACTCTGCAGATTCCGAACCTTGTTTTCTTCCTCTCAGGAGTATTTTATTATGGGTCTGTTACTCCATCCTTGTTTATATCTCTGTGTAAAAGAAAAAATGAATCTGCAGTTAATATTAGTATTATTCTTAAATTTCCCCTTTACTACTGTGTCTAGGCTTAAGGTCAAAAAACAGTTTTCTCTTGGGCCACAGAGGGACGTACTTTTTAAATCTAGTCAAGCTGTCCTACAACAATAGGCAGAAGGTTCAGCAGAACAGGCAGTTCCAAAGGCTCTTAGGAATGTAAAGCCCCTTCTCCTTTCATTTTAGACCTTTTTTCTTTCCCTCCTTCTTACCCCCCCCCCGCCTCGAAAGAAAGCAAACAAATGAAAATGTGATCATTGGAACTTAAAAAAAAAACTAGCAGAAGCACTCTGCGGTTTCGCTGNNGGGGGTTCACTGTGTGCCTGTGTGGAAACCAGACAGTATCAGGTGTCTTCCTTTGTTGCTCTCTGTCTTACTCCCTGAGACTCCCTAGCTAAAGCTAGGTTGGCAGGTCAGGGAACTCAGCCTCTCTGTCTGTCCTCCTGACCTGCCCCTATCCCGAGGGCTGAAATCACAGGCATGTGTAAGCACACCAGGCCGCTTGCCTGTGTGCTAGAGATCTGAACACAGGACCGCATGCTTCTATAGCAAAGACACCCCTGAGCCATCATCCTAGCCCCTCCAGGATCCTTTCTGGCCTAAAAATGGATGAATAGCCAAATATGTTTAGTCCATAATTCAGTATAGTTTCTTTGTACAGTCCCTGTGTTTGAATATCACCTATATCTGCCATTTGTATATGACCTTGATCTTGGGCAGAATATTGAATGTCTATAAACCTCAGTGCCTCTGGCCACAGAGGATAAATGTTAAAATATTGTGAGATCCGTGAGGATTATACTGGCAGAAAATGCAAGTCACCGTGATCATTATTCCTTGTCCTTTCCTACCCATGGCAGTAGAATCTCTCAGAAATGAGATATTTTTTCCCTTTACTAACCTGCTTTTTCTCTTTAAATCTTAGTTTTTTCTGTTCTTTTTCCCCCTTCTTGATCTTTCTCTTTCCTGTTTGTTTTGCTTTAGGGTCTGCATGCTGGGCAACCGCACCCTTTCATCAAGACACCTTGACGTTTGCTCTAAGACCAAGGACGTTAACAACATGACAGTGCCATCAAAGCTATGGGGATTCTTCTGTAACTCAAGTCAGTTTTTTAATGCCACCTGTGATGAGTACTTTGTTCACAATAATGTCACTTCAATCCAAGGCATTCCTGGGCTGGCTAGTGGTATCATTACTGGTAAGTTAGAGTTTAATTAGACTCATTTTGTTTTTTGTTGTTCCTTCTTTAAGGACAGTGAGGAAATAGGCTTTCCCATCTTAGATTCTTTTTTGCCCCTCATTTTTTTATTATATTAATTATGTATAACAACAAGTTTATGATCTTATTTTATACGTGTAGATTATGTAGTTTGATCATACCGACACATACCCCCATTCTCTCATTTGTTTAGGATTGCTCATAGGTTTATGGGTGACGTGTTGTTTATAGCATCATGGGCCCCTTACAGTGGCTACAGGACTGAAGAAAATGTCTCTCCCACCCATGTCAACCATTAGCTGGGTATAAAGCCTCAGGGATGGGTGGGGTCGCATGAGTGCTCCCTTCCTCATGTGACAGGATATTGATAGAGCCAACCTTGTGAAGATCTTGTGCAGGTGATGAGAGCAGCTGTGAGTTCAAGCGTGCAAGGGCCACATCAGGAATCAACATTCTGTTTCATTCCCTCCCTTCCTCTGGACTTTCCATTCTTCCAGTCCCCTGCCTATATTGTACCCTGAGCCTTGAAGGGGATGATACAGATATTTTTATGACTAAACCTTAGTCAGTTATTCTTATCACTTTCGCCAGTCATTAATGAACCTCCATAGTTACCATCCATTGCCCACTGTAAAAAGAAATTTCCCTGACCAAAGCTGATAGCAGCACTAACGTATAAGCTACACATAGTTTAGAAGGCAATTTGACAAGCACAGCATGTCTATTAGCAAACACAGACAGTAGCTTCCCCGCTAGGCCAACGACCTAGACCTAAGTGGTGATGATTATGATTGCAGTGGTAAGGACTGAACCCAGGGACTATTTCTGACAAGACCCACATGTTCTACCACTGAGCCGCACCCAGCCCACTGTCTAAGACTCTTCTGTTGGACTTGGCAGGGATCCCTGTGCCTCAGCCTCCTGAGTACTGGGAGGATTATAGGCGTGCAGCACCATACCTAGCATATTTCTGCTTTTCTCTCAGGGAAATTTTCTGTATTTAGAGTTCCATTACGGAGTGCATCTGTTACAATTTGCCTTCTTTTGAGAACAGAGGCAGACAAATGACTTTTTTAGCCTAGAGTAAGATAAAATATTTTGTGAATATTTTTATTTTGCACTGTTCTTCAAGCTAATGTCTAACTCCTGGGCTTAAACAGTCCTTCTGCTTCAGGCTCCTGACAAGCTGGGGCCATAAGAATTTGCCTTCGTGTCTGACTCAATGTATTCTTGAAAAATTGCCAGTGATCTTCCTGCAATGATAGCTAAAATAGAACTGTTTTAATGTCACCAGACACACATGTTTTCCTAGCTCAGCTAAATTCCTGGAATTTATTCCTTAAATGGCATCCACTTAAATGTTGTCCACCAATTTCTTTGCCCATTAAGCAAGTTCATACTAAGAGATTAAAAACTATTTTGATATTAATTTTTTAAAGTAGACTTTATAGTTTATAACTAATTTAAAAATGGGCTTTTGGGGGTATTTAATTTTAGTCTGTTTAACTTTCACACATTTGTATTAGAAAGTTAATTGCATTTATTATTAATTAAATGATAAATTATTACCAAAGCCTTTTATAAAATTGTATTAGAGCAAATGAGAAATAGCATTGGTTTTATTCTATAATTTTTTTTGTCGAGATAGGGTTTCTTTGTGGCTTTGGAGCCTGCCCTGGAACTAGCTCTTGTAGACCAGGCT
>LOJH01002424.1:4889-19770 GCA_001685095.1 Ellobius talpinus | reverse complement strand
CCTGCCTCTGCCTCCCAAGTACTGGGATTAAAGGCATGCACCACCACCGCCCAGCTATTCTATAGTATTTAACATGTGTTCACGTTGAAGAACAATGGCTTTAAAAACTATCCTAAGGGGCTGGAGTGGATGTAGGTACAGTACTTGCCTAGCATATAAAAAGCTCTTGGGTCAGTCTCCAGGACAGTACTTATAACAATAACTATTGGGGTTTCTGATTGAATGTTGTTTGGGTAAGAATCATGTACTTATATTAGTTCCATATTGCTTATATCCTTATATCCTCTTTCTTCCTCCCCTCCCACCCCCACCTCTCACACCTTTGCAGAAAACCTTTGGAGTAATTATTTACCCAAGGGTGAGATCATTGAAAAGCCATCAGCCAAGTCATCTGACGTCTTGGGCAACTTAAACCATGAGTACGTCCTTGCTGATATCACCACCTCCTTCACTCTGCTGGTGGGGATCTTCTTCCCTTCTGTCACAGGTAATCAGTGGGTATTAGGTTTTAGAAGCCATCAGCCAGCCATAGGAGATAGACACATATCCTCAGTGTTCTAAGTTTTCCCATAGTCTTCAGTATCAGTATGAACATCAAAGTACTCAGAAAGCCAAGAGGCTAACTTGGTGTTTCCCCTCACTAGGTATCATGGCTGGGTCAAACAGATCTGGAGATCTGAAAGATGCTCAGAAGTCCATTCCCATTGGAACCATCCTTGCCATCCTGACCACATCCTTTGTGTGTATCCTTTGAGTCGTGGTGGGTTCATGCAGTAGAATTAGGATGATAAGTATTTTTACCTAATAATAATAATGCCCTGGCTACTGCCTCACTAGCCAGATAGTTGCCCTGCTTCATAAGCATCATTAAAGAAGGATTTTCTAGGATTAGTGAATAGCAATTCAGTAAGTGAAAAGGGATCATCCTGAGGGTAGTTACTGTATGAAGGTGAGGGATAACAACAATTTCCTTGACTGTCAGCATAACAGATTTAAGCAATGTTGTCCTTTTTGGTGCATGTATTGAAGGAGTTGTTCTCAGAGACAAGTAAGTATAAAACCATGTGTCTGTCTTCCATGACATATGGTCACTCATCAGAGTGTCAACACAGATATACTCTCAAACCAGGCCAAGGTGTGAATCATAACTAATAAAATAGAAAATGCATATATTTATATATATACATATATACATGCCTCATGTGTATATGAAAGTGATATAGCTATATCTGTATCTATATATGACATACAGACAGACAAAGGAGGGTGTGTGTGTGTGTCAGAGGAATATATATCACTGAGCTTGTGTAGCACAAACAATACTCTAGGTTTGATCCTAGCAATACAAAAAGCAAGGTTTAAAAAAGAGATTAAGATATGTGCATAATTTAGCATATGATAAGAAAATATTTTGTTATCTTTTTTCTTTTGCAGTGTTCCCCAAGCTAACCTCAAATTTATGGGATTAAGCAGTCCACCTGCCTCAGGCAGTAATTAATTAGTAAATAATGAGGACCAATGCTATTTTATAAGAATTAACTAATATAACTCTTCCCCCCAAAAGCCGTGATGTTAACTAAATACTAAGTACTTTCCTGTACACCAAGAACTGCTAGAACGCTGAGCGTAACAGCAGGGTGAGCAGAACTGTGTGGTGTCTCCAGTCTCCCTTTACAGGGAGGCTCTGTCCACTCCCACTTGGCGTTCTAAATGGAAGTGGGTCACTGATTTCCTTCGTGAAGACGCCATAGTATTTACTGTTTCTTTTCTCTTGGATACATGTTGTGAGATGTTTGTCAGATCTCTCCCTGAAACTTGATGATTCTTGTGTTTTCCACATCTTGGCTCATATCCTCACTCCACTCCCTGTTACAGTGGACTCTAGATATCGGTCCTAGCCTAGGAGTTTTCCCTCCTTTTCATCCGTCCTCCAAGTCTTTCCTAAGCCCTGTGAATGCTGTCCACTTCCCACTGTTCAGTGGTTCCATCACTCAGTACTGGGCTTCAGGGTTTTTTCTCTCTTTATAATCACATAATAATTTCCCTTTGAGGTTTACCACCTTTTTCCATAATGCCACCAAGATGCTCTTTCTGTATACCTTTGTCTATGTTGTTTCTTTTGCTTCATTCAGTTGGTTATTCCTACTGGGAAGACTCACTTCACCTCAAGACCAAGTGAAGGGTCTTCTGTAGTTTTCCATCTTCACCCCAAAACAGAACCACTCCTCCTTTTGTCTACTCACTATATTTGAACATTCTATGGTGTTGCTCTTACCATCCTGAATTGCAGCTACTATTTTCATATTATGTTCCCCTGATTGAGCTCTAGGATTCCTGACAGGCAGGAATCCTAGCACAGACTATTATAAATATTGTTGAGGAAAATAGATACCAAAAAAATTGTGTGTTTGTGAATGTGTGTATGTGTGTGTACAAGGGGTAGTGTTTCACTCTACTATTTTATTGGATGGGAACAGTGGTGAATTTATACATATATAGAAATTATTCAGTTTTAGTTCAAAAATTACTGGCCACCATCTCCTAACATTGCATATGTCCATACCTGTCTTGGCAGTCTCATTTCTGGGTATATTCAGCAGAAATATTTGTGCATATGCATTAAGAATCATAGTGGTAATATTCTTAAATGGTTCAAATAAAAGGAATCCAAATATCCATTAGAAGCAGAATGCATAAATTAATATTAATCCACTTGTCAGCCATGAAGCTGTGGGAGTACATGAAGCACACAAAAATTTTGCAATTTTGAGAAACCAAACACAAAATGTATGTATGTGTCTCAGAATATTACCAGCATATATAAATTTCTTACTTTATTTTGCTTTTGTTTTTTATTTTTGTTTTTGTTTTTGAAACAGGGTTTTTCTGTGTAACAGTCCTGACTGTCCTGAAACTTGCTTTGTAGACCATGCTGGCCTCGTATTCACTGAAATCCACTTGCCTCTGCCTCCAAAGTGCTGGGATTAAAGGTGTGTGCCAACTCACCCGGCCATACATAAATTTCTTATTCCCATTCCCACACATCAGTCTTTATTTCCCTCAAGCACACACTGGTACAAGTTTTAATACTATGCTGTTTTACCTATTTCTTTTTTTTTTCTGGGGAGAGTGTGTATGTGTATGTTTGTGTGTGTATGTGTGTGTGTTTGTGTGTGTGTGTCTGTGTGCAGTGCAACTGTAGCACACCTGCCTAAGGAGAATGTTGGGTGCCCTGCCCTCTCATTCTCTACCTTATTTCCTTGAAACAGGATCCCTCACTTACCCGAGCTAAAGTGGCAGCCAGAAAACTGTGACAGTCTACTTGTCTCAGCCTACAGAACTCCGGAGTTACAGCTGTACACACATCTATTTTATACCAGCTTTCTATGTGGGTTCTGAGAATTTTAACTCAATGCACTTACCTGGAGACATCTCCTCAGACTCTGTATTAGTTTTATATAATAAAATACCTCAGTGATCTTAAAATGTTTTAATATATTAATTTTTGCAGTTACTCTTAGGAATCTGCCTCTACGAAAAATATCTTATGTGTCAATATTTATATATGTTCATAAAGATATTGATTATAGAATATCAATAGTAGAATACTGGGTAATGTAAAAATTTTATAAATATATGGAACATGCAAAGTATGCATAATGCTAACTAACAAGTTAAGATTATGGACCTCTTGAGGTGGGAGAGATGGCTTAGTGGTTAAGAGCATTGGCTGCCTTTGCAGAGGACCCAAGTTCAGTTCCCAGTTCCTACATGGCTGCTCACAACTATCTGTAACTCCAGTTCCAGGACTTTTGACATCCTTTTCTAGCCTCTGCAGGCATCTGGCACCTGCACAGTACACAAACATTCATGCAGACAAAATGAAAATTAATAGATATTCTTAAATTTTTGTGGACCTCCTCCCTGATGTGTTTTTCTGCACTTTTCCAATTTCCGTCCCAAAGCAGATTCACTGCCAGTTAGAAAGAGAAATCTGTAAGTGAAACTTGGCTTGTTTTCTTACTGTACTATACTGGGTTTTTTTCATACAGATTATTAATTCCCCCACACACACAACACAGTGCTGTGAAGCATTGAACCCAGGGCATCAGAAATACACCAAGCAAATGATGTGTTATAATAGCTATACCCCCAGCCCAGTAACATTTTGTTTGTTTATTTTTTCGAGACAAGGTTTCTCTGTAGCTTTGGAGCCTGTCCTGGAAACTAGCTTTTGTAGACCAGGCTGGCCTTGAACTCACAGAGATCCACCTGCTTCTGTCTCCTGAGTGCTGGGATTAAAGGCATGTGCCACCACCACCCAGCTTTCAGTAATTTCTTTTTAGACAGGGTTTGCTGTGCATCCCGAGCTGATTTTGAACTCAGAATGTACCCTTGTCTGGCCAAACTCATAATTCTCCTGCCCTAGCCCCCTGAGAGCTGGGGTTACAGGCATGTTAATGCCTGCTGTTAGTGTGCTTTTATGAAAACTATGGACCTTTACATTTTTAGTATCATGTTTACCTCAGTTTGCGTCTATAAAAATTATAAGCCTGAAATATTCACTCATGATTATCATCCTATTTTTTTCAATCTGAAGTTGTTTTCAGATAGAATTTCTCCACTGTTTATTTCTTTCCCAGATTTGGGGATGCCGTGAAAGGTAATTTGGTTGTTGGCACCTTATCTTGGCCATCCCCATGGGTGATCGTTATTGGCTCCTTCTTTTCAACGTGTGGGGCTGGACTTCAGAGCCTCACAGGTGCACCTAGGCTGCTACAGGCTATTGCCAAGGATAACATCATACCATTCCTTAGGGTGAGTGACACTTCGTTGTGCCCTCTTTTTTCCTAGGTTTTGTAAAACATGTTATCGTTTTCAGCTTAACAAGTGGGAGATCATAAACGTTGAGAGATTTAGAATTTTAGTACGAGGCCCTCAGAATCCTTTGTATGTGTTTATATGTGATCGCTGTGAAGTTGTTCTTATTTTTCAGATGTCTGAAACTGGCACACTGGGTCACTGCCCCGTGCCTGATGTTTTCCCTCATCTGTACAGGTTTTTGGTCACAGCAAAGCCAATGGGGAACCTACCTGGGCCTTACTTCTAACTGCTGCCATAGCAGAGCTGGGAATTCTCATTGCCTCCCTGGATCTCGTTGCCCCAATTCTTTCAATGTAAGAGCCACTTACTCTCTTCAGCTATGGTTGTTTAATGATTATAACTTGATTTCCATTAGTCATGTAAAAGTAGTAATAATGACAGAGTTGACCAAACACAGACTTCACTTCCCTTCCAAAATTATTCCTGAGATGGGGCTGGAGAAATGGCTAATTGGTTAACAGTATATACTGGGTCTTCCAGAGGACCTAAGTTCAGTTCCCAGTCCCCATGTAGATGGTTCACAACTGCCTGTAAGTCTAGCTCCAGGGGACTTGATACCTCTGACCTTTGTGGGCACTCATATGAACACACACTTAAATCCTTAAAAGAATACTAGTTGGCCAGTGGTGGCACACACTTTTAATCCCAGCACTTGGAGGCAGAGGCAGGTGTATCTCTGTGAGTTCGAGGCCAGCCTGGTCTACAGAATGAGTTCCAGGACAGCCAGGGCTACACAGAAATCCTATCGCAAACCACCCCCCCCCAAAAAAAAGGAAAGAGAAAGAGACAGACAGAGGGAAGAAGGGAGAGAAGGCAAAGAAAGAAAACATACTTACTCCTGAGAACTTTCATGTATAAGGCTTTTATAAATGACTGTTAATTTATAGGTAGGGTGTTCCTACCTATATAACTTCTAAAGTTACTTGTATCCGTCTCCTTTTCCTTTTGTTTCTTTTTTTTTAAATGTTGGCCTTTGAACCCAGGGCTTTGTTTGTACCAGGCATGCTCTCTGCACTATGCATCTTTCTATGAAGTGCATCCTCCAGCCCCTGCCTTTATTTTATGAATCATTAGTAGTTGATTTTGCTGTTGGCCTCTCCGTTTACCTGTGACATTCTGATGACTAGCTATCTGCCTGACACTTTTATAAGCTGGGAATGTAACGATGTGTAAGGCCCTTAGTCTCAAGGATCTGATGGTAGATAAGGAAACCAAGAATTCCCCCACATAGTACAATGAATGGAGAATGGCAAAGGTCAGCGCTGGGTGCCACGAGGGCACTTGAACAGAGAGGATTCCTATAGACATGACACCTGTGTCTTGAAGGCTATCTGGTTATTTGCGAAGCAGAGGTGGCCGTTTCTTAGTCTGCAGTTACAGGGATTCAGCGCCCTCTTCTGGCCTCTGCAGTCACTAAGCACAGTGTGCTGCACATACATATCTCAGGCAAGATACCATACACATAAAAATAAATAAATCCCTACTTAGTATCATGATACACACCTTTTAATTCCAGCTCAGGAAGCAGAGACAGAGAGATCTCTGGGAGTTTGATGCCAGTCTGGTCTATATATCTAGACAGTGAGTTTTAGGACAGCCAATGTTGCATTAATGAAACTGTTTCAAAAACTAATATAAAATAAAAGGTGGTGTGTGGGGGGACTAGAAGAGGATAATGCTGAGCTGGAAATGGAAAAAAAGAAGTGAAATCCTGCACTAGGGTGAAAGTACTAAAAAAGAAAATAAAGAAGTTCAAGGAGTTTGAAATAGGCAGAATCCTAGATTTGATAGGTGAATTTGGAGGGAGAATTAATAAGAAAGCAGAAATATGGATTTGCCCCTGAACATCTGGGTAAATAATGGTTGTACCAAATTTACCAAACTGGAGAGATGGTTCAGTGGTTAAGATCACTGACTGCTCTTCCAGAGGACCTAGGTTCAATTCCCAGCACCTACGTGTCTTCTCAAAGTTTTCTGTAATTCCATTTCCAGGGGACCTAGCACCCTCTTTTGTCCTCTACATACTAGAAGCACACACATGGTACACAGATACAGAAAAACAACCATACACATTAATTTAAAAAAATGATTTTTGGCCATCAGCCCAAAGAGAGGATAGGAAGATTTACTTCCTGTTTGATAAATGGTTGGTGGTCTGTAAACAGAGTTTAGTAGCACAGAGGCCTCCAATTATTTAAAGTCATCCTAAAAGAATCACTTTAAAACAGTTCTTCTCACTGTTCTTATCCAAGGTTTTTCCTCATGTGTTACCTCTTTGTGAACTTGGCATGTGCCTTGCAGACATTACTACGAACCCCCAACTGGAGGCCCCGATTCCGCTACTATCACTGGTGAGTCCTCATCTTGTTCCTCATCTTTCTAGAAATCTAGGATATTCTGGGTTCTCAATAAAATCTTTTTATTTTTCAGCCATTCCATACTATGTTAATGTTCAGTTGTCAGTTGAATTTCTTCTTTTCTATTCTTTCATAACTTTCTATATCACTTTATAATAACTGACAAGATCCACAGAACTATTAAGTTCTTATAGGCTGCTTCATTTCTAAGGTTCAAACCTTCCCTTTGCACATCTGCTTTCCTATTTTCTCTTAGCTGAGCACTGGATTTCATCCCTTATCTCTACTTTTATATTCTCATCAGTTTTCATTCTCACAGTTATCAGAATTTCGTTTAGTAATTAAGAATGTGAACTGTATAGTTAGGGCACCCAAGTCCTCAGTTCACCTTGATCCTTTTGAGCCCTGTAATATGCATGAGCGCATATAGCCTCATGAATTCTCATTTTACTAATACATGACAGGGAGTAATGCATCTAAAGTGCAGTGCTGGGACACAGTACAGCTCTCAGTGAAAAGCTGTGATACCACAGTAAAGTCTTGCAAGTACTAAAGGAGCCATCCAAGGTTTTTGGCCACTATTTTATGTCTTTCCTGTGATCATATGATCATGTGGGTTTTTATGTTCAGGTGTGCCTGTTGCTATGTTCCTATTTTCTAACTTTCCTTACTCCTCTGGCTTCACTTACCAGTAATGGCCAGTGGTGTGACATTTGTGTAGCAAGAATGCATATCCTAACTGGGCTTAGCACCTCCCATCCTCCTCCTAGCTTTAACATTAGTTAAAAGTTTGTGCTGAGCATTTTTGGTGTTATATCTTAATCTCCAAATTAACTATTCTTCTGTTGACACTTTAGCATTCATCACAGGGTTAGAATGTGACTCTGCACACGAAAGGGCTTCAGTGATACACTGTCTGCATAATTTATCTGCCCAAATCAGCCACTCACTATAAAAAGCCAACAGCAGCTTCTCATCAGTGGACTCTGCACTTATGGGGAATTAAATGCCCATAAAAAATGCTAGGAATACTTATATAAGAAAAATTTAACATCACGTTTCAGATTCTTGACTGTGTTCAATCCCCACTTTTCCAAATGTGTATTAATTGTCCTTGTGGCTGATAACACTGTGGCACCCCTCTTTATGTTTACTATCGTCCAGCAGCAGGAAGCACCCTCTGTTCCAGAAGGCGCAGGGTCCACCCTGTATGGGCTAGGTGTGAAGGCTCAGTGATAGATGGCCTGCCTACATGTGCAAGGCATTGGGTTTGAGCCACAGCACCAGAAAGAAGGAAAGAGGCTATGGATACAATGGTTTTTCCTAATAATTATTTTCATTGTATTTAGCAGAAGTTCTGTCTATAATTGACTAGAAATTTAAAAAAAAATTTCCAATCCCCACCACAGTACAGGAAGCATTTCCTAGAACTGTTATCTTTTCTTGCTACTTAGAAAGATACTTGTTGATCTATATTTTTGTTTTCATTTTCTAGGGCCCTCTCTTTCATGGGAATGAGTATCTGTCTAGCTCTGATGTTCATTTCTTCCTGGTATTATGCCATTGTAGCTATGGTAATTGCTGGCATGATCTACAAGTACATTGAGTACCAAGGGTAAGTATAAATTTTACCTTGATCACTGCTGAGAAGGTCAAGAATGACTGGTTTGTCCATGCATGGTGGCACACACCTGTAGTCACAGTACTCAGGAAGCTGAGGCAGGAAGATTGAAAATTCAAAACCAACCTGAGCTGCATATCAAGATTCTCTCTCAACAAAAAACAAAAAGAAAAAAAAGTGATGCAGAGCCTGAGATACTGATGGCTCAGTGGTTAAGAGAGTGTGGTTTCAAACCCCCCCCCAGGCAGCTCACAACCACCTGCTAGTCCAGCCTCAGAGGATTCAATACTGATTTGGCCTCCAGAGACACCTGAACATTCATGAGCATTTCTATACAAAGATGTGTGCACATAAATAAACTTTTAAAAGTACAGAACAAATGTAAACATCTTAGCTAAACTTTTCAAGCAAGGGATAGTCTGAAATGCAATTAATCCTGAATTGCATCCAAGCAACCAAAACCCCAAACAATATCCAAACATGGGGATAAATTATATCCTGACTCATCAGATTACTTTGGACTTTCCATTATTTTCAAAATCACAATTACAAGTAATTTCTTAATCTGAATTTATATTCCACATAGTTACTTTTGAATAGATACATGGTGGGGGGTGACCCTGCCAGCCTGTGTTGTGGACCATCTGTGGTTTAAGATGGTCAGTCTCACAGTGGGTCCTCATGCTGATAAGGGACAGTAGATAAAGCACAACCATGAGTTTTAGTCTTCTACCTTGTATGTGTTTTACTGTAAGATTCAGAAAAGCCTGTATTTTATTCCATTGAACTTCTTCTCATTGTAGTATAAACTGACTGCTCCTCTTCTCTCCTCCCCCAGGGCTGAGAAAGAATGGGGCGATGGCATCCGTGGACTGTCCCTGAGTGCCGCTCGCTTTGCTTTGCTCCGCCTGGAGGAAGGACCTCCTCACACTAAGAACTGGAGGTAAAGCAATCAGCAGAGCTTAGTGGTGTTTGCACATAGCTAAAGCACACAACAGTGCTCCTTTGATCACCAAATTAAGGGACTGTGTGGCTCAAAGGAACTGGTTTCAAGTTTTGAACTATCCCATACATGGCTGCCTTACTTATTGTATGCATTTATTGTATGTTGTTATTCTTTGAAGACTGGTCAATTTTAGACAATACTGAGAACATTTGAAATAACTCAGAACCATCATTTACCATTCCTCTTATTCCATCTTTCTATCAAGTCAAATGTTTTGTAAAGACCTCCTGAACAAAGGGATGAAGTTGCCATCTGTTTCCCCCAACTAAGTGTCTGCTTCATCACCTCTGCACAGGCCTCAGTTGCTTGTATTGCTGAAGCTGGATGAAGACTTACACGTCAAGCACCCTCGCCTCCTCACCTTTGCCTCCCAGCTCAAGGCAGGAAAGGGACTCACTATTGTGGGCTCTGTCATCGTAGGGAACTTCCTGGAGAACTATGGGGAAGCTCTGGCTGCGGAGCAGGTAAGGAACGTAGTCCACTGACCTACATTCCTCAAGTGCTTTGTGCTTTAATGGCCTACAAGAAGGCCAGCACTGTTCGCAGAGAAGGGTGGGGTTCTCTCCCCAAATGGTAAACCTTTTATGTTAGCATATAATAAAAGCTGGAAAATGCTTCTATTCCTAATTATTTAAAAATATGTTTCTGAGCCTGGCATGGTAGTGCATGCCTTTAAAATCCCAGCACTTAGGGATGCAGAGGCAGGTGGATCTTTGTGAGTTAAGGCCAACCTGGTCTTCACAGTGAGCGCCAGGATCCTGTTTCATAAAACCAAAACCAAAAGCCTTTTTATATGTACCCTTGAAAAGAGATTGCTGAGGAAATCGTGGAAGACATAAAGCATTTGAATGGTATAGCAAATGTAAAAAAAAATCAGTTTAAAAGAATGCTTTTGCATAAGTGTTGACCAACTTTGAACATAAGGTTCAGTAATATTTTTAAAAGACTTATCAACTTTATGTGAATCTGTAAGCTAAGATTAGAAGGAAGCCCTCAGGTTTCTAAGATATACCTTTTTATGTGTGACCTAGGCTTCCAACTCAGTGCTGCCTTTTGAACAGTCGTACTCCCCAGACAGAAGGAGCCAGAGTAGATGTCTATTCTCCCCATTTAAAGCATTTCCCGTGAGATTATCAATAAACATCATTTCCAGTTAGACTCCAAACGCTGATCTGAAAGGAAGAGAAATCATGTGAACATTTATGTTCGACTATGATAATGTCCCTGAATCTGATGGCAGCATAGTTCAGAGTACATACTGCACTCACAGAGAACTTGAGTTTGGTTCCCAGCATGTACACACACAATTAATTTTTAAAATCAATCCTTTTTTTAAATTAGAAATTCTGGGAAATATTAGCCCAGATGACAAAAGTTAATTTTTAAAAAGCATATGGCTACAAATCAATATCTTTACCCTAATCACTAATTTAACTTGTGTCTTTGAGAAAATCATATCTATTTTGTACATCATTATTCCCATTCCCTTTCCAGCAGAGGAGTTGGGTAAGAATAAATAGGCATGTGATACCACCTCTAAGTTAACTTGACTAAATGCAGCACTAATAAATTAAATGCAGGTGTGCTCAGTCACTATTCAAATGTCAGAATGAATATAAGAAAAAAAGAAGGGGAAAAGGGAAACCTTACCTGAGAAAATTCTCAAGTGAACTTCATGGGTCATCAGATTAGGTTTCATGAAAGATTAAGGGATGCCTGGGATTAACAAGAGTATGTGTTGACACTAGTGAATTTGCCTTGTCAATCAAGAAACTATGTCCACTATTTACTTTTTGGACAGCCCTGTGCTCAGTGCTTCACCTGAAAAGGAAGCAAGCAGAATAGAGGAAAGGGAAAAGGAGCTACATATGGACCCCCAGCTACAGATACACATATAGGCAGTAAACACTTCTAAAGTAAAACAAATGAAACAAAACAAAAAGATGACACTTCAATGGAGCACACTGAAGTTTTTGGACTTTTCTATTATATTACATTATGTTATTAGATCTATTATATTACAGTATTACATTGAATTTAGAGAAAGATGGGAATACAGTAATGAGAAGGAATGATGAGTTAAAAGGTTCAGGGCGAAGCAGTTGTGCAGGACAGAAACCAGACAACACAGTTGAAGTTTTGTGTCTTTTTCAGACCATTAAGCACCTAATGGAGGCAGAGAAGGTAAAAGGATTCTGCCAGCTGGTGGTGGCTGCCAAGCTGAAAGAGGGTATTTCACACCTCATCCAGTCCTGTGGCCTTGGAGGCATGAAGCACAACACAGTGGTGATGGGCTGGCCCAATGGCTGGCGTCAGAGTGAAGATGCTCGCGCTTGGAAGACTTTCATTGGTACAAAATTGTTTCTGTACTGACCTGAGGGCCCAGAGGGGGATCAAGTTAAATCTGTCACCCTAACTCTTGTAGAGACTGTGCTGTGTTGAAACATGCTGTTAGAAGGCCACTTAAAAAACTCCTAATAACCTGTTACCTGCCCTGTCCAGCTTTACGTTTATGTTCACAAATTATTTATCTATGCCAAGTCTCATCTATTGTCATATTCATTTGTCATTTTCATTTTGATGTCCTCTCAAGAACTGGAAAGATTGTCTTTCATCAGACTCTCCCAAATTCATACTTTAAATATGTAGTATCCCTAGTTTCCTAAACCATGTTTCTCCATTCATTACTAGCACTCTAGACTTCCCTCAGTGAGTGTCTCTTAGTAAAGTGTGATGTGTGATGATGTCAATAAGACACATTATTCCAAGAAATGTCAGTCAGCATTACCTTCCTGTCCTGAGATGGTGGGAAGCAAAGAAAGTCCAGCAATTCTTGTTTGTATATCCCAATCCTCTCTTCTCTCCATAGGCACAGTTCGAGTGACAACTGCTGCCCATCTAGCCCTGCTGGTGGCTAAAAATGTCTCCTTCTTTCCCAGCAATGTGGAGCCATTTTCTGAGGGCAACATTGATGTGTGGTGGATTGTGCATGATGGGGGCATGCTCATGCTGCTACCCTTCCTACTGAAACAGCACAAGGTACTCTGGACACCGTCTTTGAAAGCATTCCCTCTTGCTGTCCTGGCTCACTACATGCATTATTATTATTTAACTGAGTAGTGGCGGCACTTAAAATCTGAGGAGATGGGGCTTATTCTGGGCCGTCCCATAATCCCAGCTTCAACATTATTAGAAGTAGAATGGGTTTAGGGTTTTTTTAATTTTATTTTGTTGTTGTTGTATGTTACCAATCCACCTTAAGTGGACTCCAACAAGTTTACTAAAATTCCATATGAGTGTTTGAAACAAACAAACAAAAACAACAGGAACACATCAGTTTCGGGGGTAAGTATGTACATGTTGTGCCTGCCATACCCATATATGCTCATTCTCTGATATGTTTGTATGGTGTCATTGTTATGCTGTCTGAATGAAGCACTCTCAATGTATCTTGGATGGGGCTATGTAGATGTGTTTTACACTCCCCATATGAAGCCAGCAGCTGTTCCTGCAGTAGGCAGCAACTTGGTGTTGCTGAATCAATTCTGACTTCATTATCTGGAGGTAGCATTCTATCCCACAGATTGATAGTCTTACACACTGCCTTCCTGCATCCTGAGGATGCAGACTGCAAGTACTGTTCTACCCATGCTTCTGCCTTAAACCATTCACCGTTGGTGGTCAACCCAATCCTCAGCCCCTCTGTCCTTCCAAGGATTTTACAAATTAATGTCAGGAATCAGGGACAAACATCAATTTCACAATACTACATGAGCAAATTTTTTCTTGTAACATAATTAAGAACTTAGAACCACCAATGGTGAACGATGCTGGTAGATCCCACCACTCAGGAGGCCAAGGTGGGAAGATCAAAGTTCAAGGCCAGCCTGAGCTATTGTGTTAACTTAGATTGTATTTAATGTGTTGCTTAGTCAAACCTCCAGCCCACAAGTTCCAGAATAACCATTCTGAGACTTAATATTAATTATAAACTGTTTGACTAATGACTCAAGCTTCTTACTGACTAGCTCTACATATAAATTAACCCATTTCTAATAATCTGTATATTGCCACATGCCTCGTGGCTTACCAGTAAGCCTCTGGCATCTTACTCCTTCTGGAGCTGCTGGTGTCTCTCTGACTCCACCTTCTTTCTCCCTTTATCTTTGCTTGGATTTCTTACCTGGCTCTATTCTGCCTGGCTATTGGCCATATCAGCTTCTTTATTAACCAATAGTAATAAAACATATTCACTGCATACCAAGAGGCAATTCACATCATTTTACACTACTACAAAAATGAATCAAGCAGGAAGCAAGGAACAAATACTTGATACTACAGCAAAGGTCATCCTAGGCACAAATTTCTCATTTTAGGGAATCACTTTTTCCCCTTCATGCACCTAATTTCTCATGTACACATGGCATTTCATCAGGTATGGAGAAAATGCAGCATAAGGATCTTCACAGTGGCCCAACTCGAAGACAACAGTATCCAGATGAAGAAAGATCTGGCCACCTTCCTGTACCATCTGCGCATTGAGGCAGAAGTGGAAGTGGTAGAGATGGTGAGAAAGTGGAACTTGAAATAGAGGAGAACACCACTCCCTCAATCCCAGCTCTCTTCTAGAATCTAGTCTGGGATATTAATCAGCTATAAATGTGTGATTTAACCCCCTAGTCCTAAAAAAAAAAACCCTAATTTATTGACCTAAGTAGGATGTATAAATGTTTGGGAGTTTTTTTATTTGCTTTAATTATCTATATTTTTATTACTCTGTGTGTGTGTGTGTGTGTGTGTCAGAGTCAGAGGACAACTTACAGGGTTCACTTCTTTGCTTCTATCATGTGAGTCTCCAGACCCAAATTCATGGCATCAGACTTGGCAGCAAATGTCTTTATCCACTGAGTCATCTTCCTGCCCCTGGGGTTGGTTTTTCTTTGCTTTGTTATTTATTACACAGCTCATACATACATACATACATACATACATACATACATACATACATACATA
>LOJH01002423.1:23870-37843 GCA_001685095.1 Ellobius talpinus | reverse complement strand
GTGTGTGTGTGTGTGTGTGTGTGTGTGTGTGTGTGTGTGTGTGTGTAAGGGGGGCAAAGTTCAATCCAGAGAAACAAAATCATTGCCGGAGTCCACATATCAGATCATCAGGTGCTGGGAATATTCTGTAAAATGTCATGCAGCAGTTTCTCCTATATATTCCATCAGCATCATCTCCAAGGACCTGTCAGCTCAGGAACCCTAACGGGTTCCTGACCAACACCTTAATTACTGACAGTTTCATCAAAAGGCTGAACACATTCCAAATTACTGCTATGCATTCAAAACACTGGATCCAAGTTGAAATAAATAAATGCCGCCGTCAATATGGCTTTACTAGTTACAACTCAAATCTTGCAAATAGAAACCTGGTTAAGAGACAGAAGTCAGAGAGGAGAGGTGTGGCACAAAGAGCAAGGCTGTACCTTGAACCCACAAAATGGGGACAGGGGAAAGTTGTAGCCAAGGGGAAATTCTTTCTTGCTATGTCTAAGATTGGCATCACATGCCACTTGCAGTTCCTGGGCATGGCCACCCAGACTCAGTATTCCAAATGTCACAACAGGGAGACCTTAAGCAATTTCCCTCATGTTTCCAAAGAACAGGATTTGGGGAGTCAGTAGCCTCTTGGTTTTGGTCAGAGCTCTACTGTGAGACAGCTCTTTGGGGGCTGTGTTTCCTACCCATCAGGCATGGGTAAGCCAACCAATGTCATAGTGACACACAGCAGCCACTCAGTGTATTCTAGGTCCTTCCTTCATTTCCATTGCACTGCTTGAAGTCATTAAGACAAGACATGTACGTACTCAAGTCAGCTCTCGGGAAGTCTTGTTATGTTTTGTGAACCATAGGACAAATACACATGTACCCTATTCTGTGAATGGCCTCAGACAAAATAAATTTCTGCCCTCGAGTCTTGGGTTCTACACCGAGCAGCAGCTCTGAGGCACACAGCCCCAACTGGGAAGAAGGAAACGGCAGAGATTAAATAAAAAAGAACACACATAGGAAAGGACCAAGACAAGTCATCCATCCTCTCTGAGGATGATGTATTCTATGCCTGTTTGGTTTAGTTTTGAAACCAGCAGACCAGTCAGCCTTGAACTTTCAGCAGCATGATTCTATACCCTAGAGTAAACACGGAAGCTGTACCCTCAGCATCACTCTGCCCCTCGCCCCAGTTCCCATCAAGAGCTCAGCAGGGATGTAGAATCCCAGACACCACATGGAAGTGTATTTTATTTGCATGCATTTATGTGTCCATCAATACCTATCTGTAGTAATATCTACATGACACACTTCAGTGATACAGTGTTTATTAAACAGACACTGGTAAACGGACATGTACCATTCAATGCCAAAATGAATCGACACCCTCAAGTCCTGCTCAAGTTTTGGACTTAGCATATAGAATGACTGTGGAAAGGGGACACATGTGAGCCAGGGAGATGGACGCAGTCAGAAATGGTCTTGATGGTGGGTTGTAGAACAGCTCCTGGGCAGTCTGTTAAGGTCTTGTCTACTGCTGTGTTATTACTCTGAGATTTTTAGGTCCCCTACTTTTTACTGCATGGAAAATTCTGTGAGGATGCCAGCAACAGAGGAAAGGGAAGAGGAAGGGGAGCCTGCATGTTAATTCTGGTGATATTTAAAATTCATCAGGCACATCTTGTGTGCCAAGAGCCTTCTGGGAAATGGTGCACTCACATTCGATTCTTGATGCAACCCTCTGAGAGAGGTTCCTATCACTAACTACTGGTCTCCTGTAGAAAGTGGTAGATTGGGGGACAAGGTGGCCAGATAGCTTGCTCACAGCCCTCAACAAGCATCTAGAAGTTAGTCTGTAGTTTATAGTTTTCTTTGTAACCATTGGGTTGGGGAGAATATCCTACAGAAGCAGTTTAAGGGAAGGACAGATTATTTTGGCTCATGCTTTAAGATAGGGTGTAAAGGCAACCACAGAAGGGAAGCTTGGAGGCAAGAGTGTGGGGCAACCCATCACACTGCATCCACAGTCGGGAAGCAGAAAGTGCTGAGCACCGATGTTCAACTGGCCCTACAGGTTTTCATTTTTGTTCAGTCCCAGATTCCAGCCCATAGAGTGGTCCCACCTATGTTTAGAGTGGATCTTCCCTCCTCAGCTAAACCTCCCTGGAAACGCCCTCACAACAAACCCAGAGGTGTGCCTCTTAGGTGCTCAGCAAGTCAACAATGAAAATCAACCAAAGTTCTCAGAGCAGAGTTCTCACACTGAGCCAACTTGCCACACCACTGTCTTGCAGGAGGTGTCGTGGGGTCAGGAGTCAATGCATTACCCAAGCTAGGACCACATCTCATCACAGAGATGAGATGCAAGAACCAAAAATCACCTTACAGGCTCAGGGTCCTCATTTACATGCTAGCTGCTAAGCTATGATGTCTTCGTGTAGACTTTCAGATATGATAATGCATTTAGATGTGACATGAATTTATATCTGACATTAAATGTTATTGCCAGCAGGATACTCCACTGAGAGTTGGGTTTTTGTTGCTTTTGCTGTTGTTTTTGATAACATGGTATATGTAGATAGCCTAGAATCAACTTCACTATATCAAATAAATTAAAATTTATGTATACCTTTACCACAGCACAGTCCATAATTCCAACTTAATATGGGTGTACAACACCAGCTAAACTCCTCACGTAGAAGTCAATACCCTTGAAACATTTTTCAGCCTACCTTTTCAGCTACAGTGCCCAAAAATAAAATCCTAAATTGTGCCCAGACATAAACTCTAAAAACACACATATTGAAAAACAATTCTGCAACTAGCAATTATTCTGTGGTCAGGAAACAATTATTTGTTTATTCGATTTTTAGATGAGTTTTAAGGATTACTCAGAGTGCAATGAAGATGCAAATTGTGTAAAAAGGTTTGCAATGTAAGAAGAGTAGAGGGTTTTTAGTGGTGTAAATATACATAAAAATGCCAAGTGATAATACCCAATAAAATAATGCCTGCAGATATGCAGACAAGTCACAAACGAAGCTACCCTACAGACTAGGAAAACGGGGGTATTTGCTGCAATTCATCTGACAGAGGGTATATAACCCAGAATATATAAGGAAATCAAGAAGTTTAGCAGCTAAATAAGAAGTAAATCTATTTTTAAAAATGGACACAGTGTCTGCAGAGACATTTCACTAAAGGAGAGATAAAAACGGCCCAAAATACACGAAAATGTTCAACATTTTAGCAGTCAGGAAAATGCAAATCAAGACCACAGCGAGATTCCATCTCACCCCAGTTAGAACGGCTGTGAACAAAATCACAGAAGATAGATGCTAGGGAGCAAGTGAAAAGCTTTATACGCTGATAGTGGAAATGTAAATTAGCCCAGCCATAAGGGAGGATGATATAAAGATTCCTCCAAAAAGCTAAAAACAGATCTGCCTATGATTGAGCTATCCCTTTCAGTGTGCATCCAAAGAGAGCCATTTCATTATTTAGAAGAGACACCTATATGCCACCATCGGCTAAAAAATGGATTCAGCCTACCTTCCCAATAGCTGGACAATTTTTTAAATGTTGTATATAATATACTCAATGGAGTATTATTAAGCCGCAGTGAAGAATGAAATCCACATTATTTCATCAAGATGGATGTAACTGGAAGACATCGTGTTAAATGAGGTAAGCCAGACACGGTAAGAAACTTGTACCATAGATGGAAGCTTAAAACCATTAACATTGAAATGCAGGAGGGAATATTACAGACTGAAAGTACACCAGGACTGGAGAGAGGCAGAAAAAAGGAGACTGGATTTGGGATGTGCGTGCAGCATGCAGGTGTGGACATAGAGCACCGGACCTCATTAAATACATATTGATTTAAAAAAATCAAAATAGTGAGATGTGGTGGCACACACCTTTAATCCCAGAACTTGGGAGGTAGAGGATCTCTATGAGTTAAAGAGTAGCCTGGTCCACATACTGAGTTCCAGGGCAGCCAAGTAACCCCTACAGCGTAAAACCTTATCTCGAAAAACCAAAATAAATAGAAGCCAAATATTTACAAAGCATAAAAGCAAGCCTTTAATAACCAAAGAGGGTTGGAGAGATGGTTCGGCCACTAAGAGCTCTTGCTGCTCTCCTAGAGGACCCCAGCTCTGCTCCCAGCACCCTCACCAGGTGGGTCACAGCTCCAGGGGACCCAACATTCTCTTCCATTGTCCCCAGGTACCCACACACGTGCATGCTCACACACGTGCATGCATGCATGCACACAATTAAAAATGAAAATGAAAATTAAATCTATGTTTAAAAGAATAGAGAAGAAAAACCAGGGCAGGGCCCTGGTGCAGCAAAAGTTCTCTCGTGGGTGTTTTACTAAACACTGCATTTTCAGAGATGAAACTTTCACCAGCGTCAGAAATCTCGACTCTAAACACCCACTCCAGCGCAAGGTGTCACCAGCACATTGTTAAGAGATTTTTCAAGGGCAAATGTAACATCCTCGGCATGGATTCGAGGGAAGCATAATGAACCTGCAGGGAAAATGACTCTCTTACATCTTCAGGGACACAGGAACCAGACAGCATCCATGTCTGGGAGAAAACACTGATGTCAGATTTCATTTCTGAAGTCCTTAGCAACTTTGAAGTGCTTCTGGAAGGCAGAGGGCAATCAGAAAATTCAAAGTCCTCAGGGCAGAAGATCCCAGACAATATCTCTATGTGTGCTGGGGAGACTCAGTGTAGTTCCTGAGTATTTTAGCCGTGAAGTCAGAACTGCAGGGGGCGGGGGGGCACTACACCGGTAGCAATTACAACTGCGATATAACTGGCCATGAAGAGCTGAGGTTTATTGTAAGATGACTTCTTTGCTTATGTTGTATTTTTATTTTGTTTTTTGTTTTGTTTTGTTTTGTTTTTAAGCAGTGTCTTAAAGAGTGTAGGCTAGCCTACAACTGACTTTATCTGAGGATGACCTTGAATTTCTCGTTCTCCGATACCCCACCTCCCTGGTATTAAATTACAGGTTATTTGCTGCCATGAGCCATGAATCAGTGTTGGGAATTAAACCCTAAGTTGCATGCATGCTAGGTAAGCCAATGATCAATTGAGCCATGTTCCCAGTGTGACTCAGCTACACTGTTAAAATGATCCAGATGAAGGGCATCCGTTCTTCCATTTTCTCCATGCATACATTTGCCTCACTGACCCCTTTGCTAAAGGGACTACAAGAATCTGTTCTCTTTATATTCAGTGACATTGTAGGCATTCCTTCTTAGATGTCACAGGTAGGTGCTTAGGGACTGGGATTCCTCCGTGAAAGGGGAGAGTTTTCTCTCTCACTGACCACAGACATTCAAGAAGAAGCCACTCATATCAGCCTATGCACACATACTTTGACTTGTGCATGTATGCATGTGTGTATGTTGTGTGTATGTGAAGGAAATAGTGGGCAAGAGAAGGAGATGGGAGGAGAAGGAGAGGGAAGATGGAAGAGAGCAAGGGAGAGGAGGAGGAGGAGGAGAGTGTCTTTTGTACCCCCAGGCTGGAATGGAACTCTCTCTATAGTTGAGGATGGCCTTAAACTTTTGTTCTTTCCGCCTCCAACACCTGAGTGCTCTGATTACAGATTATAGACCTGGAGCACCAGGCCTGGTTTGTGCAGTGCTGAAGACCATACTTAGGACTTCACATATGTTAGGCAAGCACTCTACCAACTGAGCTCTGTCCCCGGCCCTTCACTGCCACTTCTGAGCCTCATATAGAGGCCCTGTCTCCAGAAGGACATCTAGAGCAGCTTGCACCCTCACGATGGCCGCCCCGTGGTACTCCTTGCAGACTGAACACAAACCTTCACAGGCCCGTGAGGTAGCCACTAAAATGGAATCACTCATGCAGTTTTCCTTGCGCTCACTGTAACCCACACCTTTGAAGACGGTGAAATCAGAGCTGACAGCTCCGAGAACTGCATCTCTGGGATGCAGACTCAGCCTGGCACAGTACACATTGTTCACGGTTACTCGTGGCCCACCCACCGGCCACAGAGAACTCCACCAAGAAAGCTGGCATTTGCCTGTGGCTCCCTTCAATCTTTCCCTAAAGCACATATCACTTGGACAGTGTTCTAATCTCCAGATACCCTGTTCACATCTAAAGACATCTAAATCACAAGATTTATGAGGAGACCCCAGAACCTAAATGTTGCCTTGATAGTCGCAGATTACAACCAGAGAACCAAGGTTATGCTTCATTTGCTGTGATCTGACACCATGACCAAGGTAAGTTAAAGAGCAGTGGTTCTCAGCTTTCCTAATGCTGAAACCTTTAATACAGTCTATCATGTTGTGGTGAACACCCAACCCATAAAATTATTTTCATTGCTACTTCATAACTAATTTTACTACTGTTATAAATTGTAATGCAAAATAAATATCTGTGTTTTTTGGTGGTCTTAGATAATCCCTATAAAAGGGTCATTTGATCCCCAAAGAGATCGTGGCCCACAGGTTGAGAACCATTGCTTCATGACCTCTAACAGTATAGAAGGCATCTGTTTACCTCCCCCAAGTTCGCTGCTAGGACTCTGTGGTGGCTATTCTTGGGTGTCAACTTGACTACACCTGGACCCACATGTTGAAAACCACTGCTACAGCAGAACAGAATTTATTGGGGGCTTGATTACAGTTTCAAATGGTACATTAGAGTCTGTGACCATGGCATGGAGCAAAGCAGCAGGCAGACAGGAATGGCCCTGGAGCTGGAGCTGAGAGCTTATATTCTGATTCACAAGCAGAGAGAGCTCACTGGGAATGATATAAGTTTCTGAAACCTTAAAGTCTGCCTCTGGCAATACCTCCTCCAACAAGGCCACACCTCCTAATCCTTCCCAAACATTTCCACCAACCAGAGACTAAGCACCCAAATATATGAACCTTTGATGGCCATTCTCATTCAAACCACCACAGTGAGGGATGGTTTAACCCCAGGAAAGAAGCAGATAGTGCACCTAACAATTGAGGCTCCTGTTAACTTATTGATGTTTATTTCATTGATCTCAACTCAGTTGACCTATGAATAGATGTAGGGTGGCCTCCTGCCCCCCCTCCATCCTGTGGCATCAATGGTCACTGCAGGAGGAGTTGCCTATCGTCCCTATGTGATGTGATTCCAAAACAAGTTTGGAGAGAGGATTCCAAGTCATCTTCTTAGATCTCAAATATCATTTTGTGGGCACCAGTAGGAAAGACCAGTAAAAACCCCTGGAGAAGTGGAGGGGAGTTCAGAAGAGGTACCTCTATGGAGTCTAGCACCCTCCCTACTGGGATACACATTCTCTGAAATACTATAATGATAAGGAAGAGAGAAAGGAGGCTGGGAGGCTAGCATAGGCAGGTTTCCAAGGCAGGAAACAGTGGAGTTTCCCTCCATCCACCCGGAGGCTGGAGGAAATGTTTCTAGGACATTCAAAATGTCCAGAAGAATCTCTTTCTGTTGGGGACAAAAGGTATGAGTCCCCCACCCTACCCATAGTTTTTTTTAACCCATCAAACTAAGGTGCTTCTGATGTTAGAGCCTCTAAAGAAATCATCCCAGTTCGATCAGTATCACAGAGAGAGAGAGTACAATAGAAGAAGTGGTTTTAATAATAGGAATCACAGTATAGCAATGGTTGGTGCCAAATATTTCAAAATTAATAATAAAAAGATGTTCCCAGTAAAAATGACAGATGTCTGAGGCAAAATATTTTCCAAGCACCTGACTGGTTCATAACACACTGCATAACATGGATTAAAATGTTCTCTTGAGCCCTATAAATATACACAATTACCATGTTCTATCAAAAAGATAGAGATGATATTTAGAGAATAAAATAATTTTAGACAGGTTCGGTGAGTAGCTACTTAGTGTCTTCAGCAACATGGGTACAAAGTCAGTCCTTCAGCAAAGATAGCATGAAACCAAACAAAAGCTTGCTATGAAAGTTGGCTTAGCCATGAATTCCCTCCAGGAGTTATCAAAATGCCCAGAGCAGGGCAAATGAACCATGCACAAAGATGTTTGCAGAGCAAATTCCAATTTATACATAAAGAATTGTGAACTCATCAAAGTTTGAGGACAAACTAAAATATTATGATCTTGATCAATGATGATCTATGCCTTATGCATTATGACATTGGTCAAACTCACGGTCCATTTGTTTGAAAAATCATACTCATTATCAATGACACTAGGTCTCAATTTTTTTGAGTTTGAATATGGTTTATTCAGTGAAAAGGAAGGAAAGAGAGGGGGAGAGAAGAAAGGGGGTGAGGAGACGAGGCCTCAGCCACCTCTTCCAAAGAGCTAAAATTCTAAAGCACATAAAAAAACTTTTGAAAAACACACTCTTCAATATACAACCAGACTTTGGGAAAGCTAGGTAACACTCCCGTCTCTTCTGAGTGTGCCATTGTTACATCACACTACCACTTCAAAGTGTTCAGTGATAGAAGGTGAGAGTTCTGGACATGACCCATAAAGACCAGTCTGAGTTTAAAATGATGGCATTTTTGTTCAACTCTGGATGGTCACGAACAGGATCACTGTCCTGGGTACAATGTTTCAGATTCTGACTCAATTTGTTATTCTTAAAGGATTTCATATGCTTGACCTTGGGGGGCTGATCTTGATTGTCTACTTGATATAATTTAGAATCATGAGAACAAACCTCCGGGCAGGTCCTTGAGGGATTTTCTGCCATGTCCGTGTCAGTGTTCACTGAGAAGGGGAGATCTACCCTGAGTGTGGGTGGCACCACATAATGGGCCAGGGTCCTAGACTGAATGCAAAAGAGAAATTTAGCTGAGCCCCAGCATGCACTCCTCTCTGCTTTCTGACTACACTTGCAATGTGACCAGCTGCTTCAAGCTCATACCACCATCCCTTCTTCATGATGAAGCAAACTGTATGCTAAAATAAACCCTTCCACCCTTCCTTGTTTTCTGCCATACATTTTGTCATATAGCAAGAAAAATAACTAACGCACATCTTAAAATTGCTAAGGAAAAATACACAAAAACATGCAAAAGTACTTCAAAGAGTAGAACATATTCATGAAGATGGTAAATATATACAGTGAGATAAATCTACCTTTATCTTATCACTAGAGATAATATTGACACTAGCCAGAGACAATGTAACATCCTGCTTATGACAAACCTAAAGAACAAAGTGAAAATTTTTAATAGACTGCATTGTCATTGTTGAATGATTTGCCGCACAACTAAGGAGAATGTATCATTTCAGGAAGACAGTTCAAGTGTACTTGCATTTTAAAAGATACCGTGGGAAATCTGTCACAGAAACATAACCCATTGTTCATGGACATGAAATAGAATTATTTATAGGATTATTTCATCACATGAATTACTAATATGGTATTTTTACCTACCAGAACGGTCACTTTACATAGTTCATTCTAATAATTCACAAACATATGAATGCAGATGTCATCCCAGAAAATGCACTCTTAACTCACCTGTTTACATGTGTTGAATTCAACACTGACTTAAATATTCAAGACAACAAACTACTGAGGAAGACACTGTTATGAATCTTGCTTCGGTGTGAAGAGAATTCAGTGCATAGAGTTGGCATACAAACAGACTCCATATTTACCCTCATTTTACCTCGCTGGTGGGAAAGGGCAAATAACCTCCCACACTTCGGACAGAAAGACCAGAGGCTAAAATGAGTATTGGAAAGATCCATGCTGCAGAGTCTAGGAGGAGATGATGGAGTCAGTGATGAGGAGGAGAGTAGGAATTTAGACTTCAACAGGGCTGGAGGAAATGACTGCCAACACCCTTCCATGTGAGGTAGGTGCTTTGCGGCTGTTGGTGTGGCACTACTAAGACCATGTGTCATCTTTCTGCTCCAGTGCTGGGTCTAGAAACATATACTTGATCATGTATCGAATTTTTTATTTTCATATGTATATGTGTGTCATGCACATATATATGCAGGTTCACATGTATGTACAGGGGCATATGTATGTGTATGGGGATGGATGCTCGAAGTTGATCCACCTTACCCATCAAGGCAGGGTCTTTCAATAAAACCAAGAGCTCCAAATATGGCTAGTCTCACTAGGCAACTTGCCCTTGGGGATCCTCTATTCCTGCTTTTCAAGGCTGGAACTACTGGCAGATGACCATGCCTGTCCAACAGTGATGTGGATTCTAGGAATCTGAATTGTGGAACATATTTGCAGAGAAGCAAGCTCACCATTGAGCCATTGCTCCTCCAGCCCCCATGTAGACTTTCCAAACAGAACAGAAGTTAGAGAGCTAAGCCAAACATTGTATCATCCATAGATCTATTGCTGAGGGACAGGATTACTCTGCACATGCTACCAAATAAATCCTCAGAGTGTTGCACTGAAGACCAGATGACTCGAGTAGACAGCAGAGGATTCCACAGTGCAGTCCTACCATAAGCATGTGACCAATTGACCAATAAGCACATGACCAACTGAGGTCTCCTAAGTAAAGCTATAAAGCCTTGAGGGGCTAGGTGCAGTGCTAATATGCTTACCTAGCATTCACAATGCCCTGGGTTTGTTCCACACATTGTATAGTAATTGCCTCTGAGATGAAAACCTTTCATCTTTCAGGGAAGCTAACTAAGACACAAGATGGTCTAAGGGGAGGTAAAAAAAAATTACATCCTACAGGGAAGCTCATTAATCTCAGGAAGTAAACAACTTAAACACACCAGGAAGTCCCTGAAACTGATCAGATTTACTAGGCCCTACCTTTCCCAAGTGTATGCAAGCAGTAAGGACAGCTGCCAGACACTCTCAGAATACCTGAGCTGTTTGAAAGAGACTCACACCAGCAGAGTTTGCCCAGGGAAAGGAAACTCTCCAACTTGTCGAGCTGACCATAGACTGTGCAGTGTGTTCCTAATTTCTGGCTTTTGTGAGCTTTCATCCATGCTAGGGTAAGCTTTGGTGATGCAGCTGACTGAGGTATTTCTGCTTCTGTATGTAACCCCTCATCCAAACTCTTATAAGTAACCCCAGTAAAACCCACTGATTCCCCTAGTTGAACTTTGGTTGTTATCACTGCTTTGATCTATTGTCAACTCTTCTTCTGAAGTAAGTAGATGTCTGTTCACTTATCCCCAGGAATAGTACCATATGACACCTCAACATTACAATAAAGACTTCAAATTATTTTCTATATGTAAATAAATTCAGATCATTTTTATAGCTACATTGAAAAAAGGAAACTTGCACACAGAAAGCAAACTACTTGTGGAGTTTAAATATTTTCATCACCTTTTGAGAGCTTCGTGAGTTACAGGATCCAAAGTCACCCTGAAAAAAAAAACACACAAACAAGCAAACAGTTAACAAGCATGAAGAACATCGCTCACTCTCATATTTACCTTGACAATAACTTAAAAACACATATTATCAATGCACTCAAAAGCAAAAACATTGGGACTAACTTAGGAGAATATAGTAAAATGCAGTAGAAAAAGAACACAGCTTCAGAGAATGCTTAGATAAGTATAAAATTTAGGAAAACTCAATCAAACCAAATCAAAGGAATAAAATAGCCTCAATATGGTGCTTAAAAATGAACTTGTAAGGGGCTGGTAAATGGCTCAGTGGATAAGAGCTCAGGCTTCACTATCCTGAGGACCTGAGTTCACATCCCACACCCATATAAAAGCAGGGTGTGATCTAACATTGTATGGGGCAGAGATATAAGGGTTATTGGTATCTGCTGATTGCAGCCTAGCTGAGAAACACATTATAGGTTCAACAAGAGACCCCACCTCAAAGAAATAAGGTGGCAAGGGACAGAGTAGGATGCCTTTCCTATGGGCTTCTCCTCTATGCAGAGATGTAAATCTACAGCGCACACAGATAAACTTGTACAAAAAAGTATGATCTTCAATTTGAAATGATTATGCTCAAGAGATAGACATGAGAAGTTGTAATGAAGATGATTTTATATATATATATATATACTGCAAACACCTGTGTTTAAAAACACAGGCACAGGAATACACAGTTCTCGGAATCCATATTCATCCACAGCTCTCATGACAAATCCATTATCATCTTTCAAGGTTCATTACTGTCAGTACCATTTGCCAAGGGCCATAGCATCCAGGCACAGACAAACCAAAAGCCTAATTATGCGTGAGATACCATGAGATGACGTCCGGAATAGCATCAGCCCCTCCAAAGAGACAACTCCAGATCCTCTCTGCATTAGGCACATCAAGAGGAAGGTGAAGGCTGACTATGCTTTTTATAAAATGCTACTATATCACTGCAGGTACCAAGCACAATACAGTAACATGTATAGGAGCCTAAGCATTCCAATTAGGTCTGTTCATCTACAGAGAATACAAATAGATTTGACTTCCTAGTTAGCTCTCACTTGAACATGAGGATCTTTTTGCTCTATTAAAAGCTGTACAAACTGATGTCAGAAGAAAATCATTTTTGTCAGTCTTGAAAATGCATTCTCAAGTCATAGAGAAGTCAATCTTTTTTTTTAATTTCTTTTGCTTGTACAAGGGATTGAACCTGGGACCTCACACACAAAAGGTAAACAGTCTACCATTGAGCCATAGCTCAGACCCTAATAATTCAATTTGCAATTTCAAACCTCAATTCAATGTTCTAAAAAGAAAACAAAAGGAAGTAGACATTGTAAAATCTTTATATTAACCTTGGTGTCTTGGCCACATTTTCTCATTGAATCTTCTAAATAAGTCTAATGCAATGAGTGTTCACTGTAGCAAATGAGTAAAACATATGACTAGAACCTAATTACTTACTGGAAAGTTAAAGAAAGGCTGAAATGTGGGTTGTTTGTTCTCTTTCAATACACTCAACTGATGTGGGATTCCCCTCTGTATGCTGTGAATATCATTAGTGAATAAAAAAATTGCCTTGGCCTGTTGATAGGGCAGAACTTACTTAGGTAGTCAGGGAAAACTAAACTGAATGCTGGGAGAAAGGAGGCAGAATCAGGGAGAAGCCAAGTAGCCCCGTCGGAGACAGACACTGGAACTTTATGCGGTAAGCCACTGGCATGTGGTGATATACAGATTAAGGGAGATGGGTTAAATTTATATGTAAGAGTTAGCCAATAAGAAGCTAGAGCCAATGGGCCAAGCAGTGGTTTAAACAATAGTTTGGGGGTGATTATTTTGGGCCTGAGCTGCTTAGTAGCCAGGAACCAACAAGCGACCTCAGTACAAAACTCAAAAACATACAGCTCTGGAGGAAGGTTAGGATTAGACCATGTACATGGTATATGCTGTTTATATTCCTTAATATGGAATTCTCTTTCCATATACTGGTCTTGGAAGACATGATCTTAGCATCTTCATTCTAGTCTTCACAGTTTCACCAGAAAATCTGTTCAAACACTTGGGTTTTAAAGATGTATTTTTATGTATGCATATATGCATGCACATGAAGATAGTTTTAGAGGCCAGAAGGTATCTGATTCCCCCGAAGTTGGAGGTACAGGCAGTTGTAAACACACATATGCACACACAGTTGTTAATTGCCTGATCTGGGAACTGAACTTGAGTCCTCTGCAACAGCAGTATGTGCTCTTAGCCACTAAGTCAATGCTCCAATTCTCAAATGATTTTTGAAATTTTTAAGTTGCTTTCTGTTTTCAAGTACACCTAACCTTTCAATAATATCCTGGCATAAAAAAGTCTTACCATTTATAACTGCTAATTTCCCTAAGTGAAACTCAGCAAAATAAATCTCTAAGGAAAAGCCTTCTTCTTCATGGTACTTGCCCATCATCTTTCTTCTATGAGGGCAAAAATATAAATTGCTCATCAAAAAATAATTAATCATGCAGTTAATTTAAGTACCTTTTTCTCTAACACTGACAAATATATCTTGGCATTTTCACAAGTGTCTGTGTATGCCCCTCCCTCCCT